>JBAMAX010001533.1:0-36305 GCA_037043745.1 Chymomyza amoena | reverse complement strand
ATTGATTTATGTTATTTGACCATAACAAAGTCCTCCAATATTTATGGTTGTTTATAATAAAAAATTCAAATATTGAACAACTCCAAACATAGTGATAAAACGAATAATATTTAAAAAATTGTAAATAAACGCAGTGGAAGATAAAATGTTGTGATTTAAAAATGGAACGATTCATGAACTATGAAAATGCGACTATAACCATGTTATTGTATAACATTGTCATCATAGTCCAAAACCCATTAATGTTGACTATAGCCCAAAGTGGTTGGTGCTCTCAGCCATGACCATAAAAAAGCAACATCCATGAAATGTTCAGTACAGCATAGTGACTGACCGGAATAAAGTGCCGTTTAATAATAAATGTTGCAATGGTAACATACACCCATACCCAGAGATGCATACACTATACACTCACACATAGAAAAATGAACTTATATAGCAAACCAAAAACCGGTTTGGGCAGTACCATAATCCGTCAAGCCAAATTGCACTGCATCGCGTGCCATTGCGTACATTATGTACTATTAATTATACATATGTGTATCCACTTATATGTATATGTGTGAAGGTTATTTCAATTCATAGAAAGGGTGCTTTTTAAAGGTGTACAATTTTACATATAAACTAAAACTTAAAATTAACAGCCTAAAAAAGAGCAAGTTCCTAGCTACGTCGCTAATTCTTTGCCGATCATCATAATTGTATGGCCATTACAACCCGCTCTCGCGTAACGGCCGACCTTCAGCAGCTCTCGCCAGGCGCCTCTGCTTTGCGCGCGCCTTCTCCAATTAGAAATACCAAGGGAGGATAGGTTCTCCTCCACTTGATCTATCGGAGTCGTGGTCGTCCCCTTTGTTTCCTTCGTCGGCTTTCGCTTCGAATACCTTTTTCGCTGGAGCATCGTTATCCTTACGTACGACATGGCCGAGCCAGCGCAGACGTTGTATTGTGATGCGCTGGACAACATCCATATCGTCGTAAAGCTCTTACAGCTCGTGGTTTATCCGTATGCGATAGCCGTCCTCAAAACGTACGGGACCTAAGGTTTTGTGTAGAATTTTCCTCTCAAACACCCCAAGAGCAGCTGCATCTGTCCGTGACACAACCCATGCTTCTGCGCCGTATAAGAGCACGGGCAAGATGAGCGTCTTGTAGAGTGCTACTTTTGTCGTTCGAGAGAGGTCTCTGCTGCACATCTGCTTACTGAGACCATAGTAACACCTATTGCCAAATGTAATTCATCCGCTTTATCTCCAGGCTGATGTCATTTTCAGTGTTAACGGCGGTGCTAAGGTACGTGAATTCCTTGACCACTTCAAAAGTATAGCGGTCCGCTACAACATGGGAACCCAGACGCCGAGCGTTCCTGTTCGTAGACAGTATATTCATCGTCTTGCCCTCGTTAACCGCTAGACCCACTATCGCGGACTCCTTTTCGATTGCGGAAAATGCAGCAGTAACATTTCGCTTACAACGCCCGATGATATCGGATATCATTCGCGTAGGCAAGAAGCTGGACACTCTTGTAAAAAATAGTGCCATTATATACCGGTCTTCCGCAGTACCCCTTCCATCACGAAATTAAAGAGGTCGCGTGATAGACGGTCGTCTTTTCTGAAACCTTCGAACAGTATTGAAAGGTTCGGAGAGGTCCGTTCCTACCTTGACAGAGCTGACGGTGCCGCTCAATGTCATTCTGCAAAGACGAATCAGCTTTGCAGGAATACCGAACTCAGACATGGTGGTGCATAGGCGACCCCTTATCGGGCTATTCTTTTATGATACTGCAAACAAAACTTTCCCTACCAGAAAAATTATGAATGTTTATCAGAGAAAGATTTTGAGACCCACAACTCCACCCAAACTTCATCTTAATAAACGATCCTTTTATCACATTATAGTTGGGTAGAGTGACCAGAGCGCCAAAAAGTATGCACTTTTTATTTTCAGTTTCACTTTTGCCTGTCTATTTACATATGAAGCTGCCGGCAAACAAATACAACCACAACAACAAAAACAGCTGTAGAAACAAATACAATTGCAAAATTAAGTCGAAGTCAACGAATGCAGCAGAGCAACAATCAACAATGCAATTAAACGATTTTAAATCTTCACGCTAAATGAATTTTGAATTGCACAACCGTGCAAAGTGGATATGTGTTAATTTAAATTTGCTCTTGTGTGTGCGAATTAAATTAAGCAAATCCAATGAGGATAAAAAATAAATGTGCATTATTAAATTAAATTAAATAAATAAAATAAAAACATGCAAAAAAATCCGAGTGTAAATAAACGAATATAAACACAAATGTGTGTTAATTAAATAAATATATATGTATTCCAAATAAAAATGCGACAATAATCTCGCACGCGGACGACCTTAGCATAAACATCTCTACCGGACTAGCTCTTAGTGGAGTCCCGATTTTTCACAAAGACCAAAAACAGAAGAATTATTGAGCTAAAAATTTCTTTTTGACCGATGTTCCTATGGTAGTATATGATATAGTCAACCGATGTTCAATAATAAATTGACATGCTTAATTACCTCAATAAAGACATGCATGCCAAATTTGTGTCAAATTCTCCACAAACAACTTCACAAATATGTTTTGGACCGATTGGTCCTATAGGAGCTATATGATCTAGTCAAACGATTGGATTAAATTTAGTACAGTGCTAAGGAACTATAAAATACTCGCGAATGTCAAATTTGTGTCCCAACATCTTACCGAGCAAACGAAACACAACAAATCTTGTTAACGAATCGATTTTTTGGAATATCGGCCCTATGGGATATATGATATAGTCAACCGATTTTGTTCAAATTTGGCACAATGCTAAATATAGATACGAGATCTTTATTAAAAAACGAAATATAGCGAATTTTGATTTAAAAAGTTATTTTAGCCGATCGGTCCTATGGGAGCTATATGATATAGTCAACCGATTTTGATGAAATTTGGTACAGTATTTGGAAACCGTAAAAAACTTTGAAATACCAAATTTGGTTACGATACCTTCATGAACAAACGAATTATCTATATAAAACCTTTTTTTTTGTCGAGGTCGTCTCAAACACCCATATGGGAGCTATATAATTTATCCCCGATATCAAAAAAATAAAATAATCTTGTCTCCTATGGAATAATATGGGATCTAATGTGAAAGTTTGGTTACTCTAGCACTTACCATCTCTGAGATCTAGGCGTTCAAACGGACGGACGGACAGACGGATGGACAGACGGACATGGGTATATCGACTTCTCTATTCACCCTGATCATATTTTAGGTAACTCTGGGGTGTCTCCGACGTCTACTTCTATATGTTACATACATTTTTTTTTAAGAAAATGTGTTGGTTAAAAAAAAAAAATATTTTTTTTAAACATCCGTAATGCTAACTTAGATTAAAAAAAATAATTGGCTCCAAAGCATTCAGTAGTTTAGTCGCAACTAAATACACACGAAAAACACGTTTTTTTTTTAAATTAACGTTTTTTGCCATTCTGCATCGAATTGCATCATTACTGTTCAAAATTCGCTGGAGGCAGTTTCCAGTACCTTATCCAGCTAGATCCCTTGGTACAGTGTTTGGGAACTGTAAAAAACTTTGAATACCAAATTTGGTTACGATATCTTCATGAACAAACGAATTATCATTCTAAAACCTTTTTTTTTGGCGAGGTCGTCTCAATCACCCATATGGGAGCTATATAATTTATCCCCGATATAAAAAAAAATAAAATAAACTTGTCTCCTATTATATATAATAATATGGGATCTAATGTGAAAGTTTGGTTACTTTAGCTCTTACCATCTCTGAGATCTTGGCGTTCATACGGATAGACGTTCACAAAGACGGACGGACAGACGGATATGGGTATATCGACTTCTCTATTTTCCCTGATTTTATTTTTGGTAACTTTGTGGCTTCTCCGACGACTACTTCTATATGTTACATACATTTTTGGCTTGCACAAGCTTAATATACCCTTTTTACCATACGGTAAAGGGTATAAGAAAGCAGAATTTTACATTTCCAGTTACAAAATTGAAAAACCAAAATGTGTACCAGTTTTCAGGTATCCTGTATAAGAGGTTGCTTTCCGTGTGTGCTCTTTGTATTCAAATCAGTAATATTACATATTTGTGCTGTGGATGTTTGCCAATCCTCTTGCCTGTCCTGCTTTCGTTTCCTGTAGGAGGCTAGGCTTACACTGCCTGCTGGGTTTCAAAAGTGTCCAGCTGAGTCATAATTTAATTAGGAAAATGAGACCACAAACTGGCGCCTTACAGTGTTGCATACAATTTCAATGCCGTGTCAGAGTACGTTCAGCGTGTTCGACACAGTTGTTTTTAGAATATTAAGTGCTGTCTACGTGCTATGCTTTTGTGCAGCACTTCCACAGGAAAATAAAAAACAATATGAGTGCAAAAAAAATGGAAACAAAAGCAACTTTACCAGCGCACAAGGACCACATAGCATTCTTTACTAATGAACTCAGGCAGAAATACAGCCTGTCCTGTCTATTACAGTTTAGTTTTATCACAAAAAATTATTTTGTTAAAGTATATCATAATGACGCTGCAGCCAGTTGATTACACTGTACTACAGTAATTTAGCACTTTTGAAGTGACCTAGTGTACGTTGTAGGTCTTGATAGTGTGTTTCAAAATCGTCTAACACCCCGAAATTCTCAAGTTATAGTTTAAAAACCGTTTTTCATGTACTGCGATCACTCCAACAATCACAACGTTGTCATTTTTCAACCGATTTTTGATTGCTTTACGGGTTTAGAAAGAAGAAGATTCAAGCTTTAAGATGATACTTCATACAAAGCAACTACGAGATTTTTTAAAAGTTATTTAAGATTTACACTTTGACTTATTTTTTATATAACATTTTGGTAAAAAACCTTTACTCTTTAACATTTGGTCTAGAAGAAATATCAATGCCGAGTAAGAAAAGTCATGGTTTATCAAAATCGGTCGATAAATTTTTAAGTTACGATGTTCTATTGTAAACAAGAAAATTAAGCTTTCATCGACAAAAAAAAAGTTTTAAATGGATAATTCGTTTCCAAAACCGTAAAGCAATCGAAAATCGGTTGAAATGTTGGAGTGATCGCAGTACCCGAAAAACGGCTTCCGATTTTGAGGGTGTTAGACAATTTTGAAGCACATTATCGTGATCTACTCGTCAAGACCTACAACGTACATTAGGTTACTTGTAAAGAGTTTTGATTTTTTTTTGATTTTGTAGTACTGTGTTATAAATACTTAGCCTCAGGGTTAGAATCTTTCATCTACAGCTGCAAATGTGTTTTCTGTTGCGTATCTATTAAGTTACAAACAGTATGGCCATGCTCATTAACTGACTAAAAATGTATGTTTGTTATCCTTTTTTTATTCGCAGTCATGATGGATGAACCCCGCTTCGCCCAGACCCATACCAAACGTTACTGTTGCTGTGGGGCGCGATGCCAATCTGCCTTGCGTTGTCGAGCACCTGGGTGGCTAAAAGGTAAGTGGGCGATGAATATGGTTCGGTCGGAGTTGTAAGAGATAGCCAATACGCTGAGTCGCTTGTGACTCAAAATAGAGTCGTGAATATGTTGAACTGCAATAAAAATTATGGCGGACGTAAAGTCAGGCGCAGATGACTTTAGTGATATCCTGTACCACTAGCTTGTAATAAAGTCCGATTTCTGCACAAAAATTGGGAGTAGCATGAACTCTTAAGCGAAAAACTTTGTCAAACGATCGTTCCTATCAGAGCTATATAATATAGTAAACCGATTTTGTTTAAATTTAGCACAATGCGTAAATATCTACTAAGATCGGGAGCCGAACTGGGGACTTATATCTTCTACAGGCAAACGAAAAGCACATCGAAAATCGGTATGAAAAACGTGTATCTGGACCGATTGGTGATATGTTGACAGATGATCGTAGTACAAACGAAATAACGGTTTTGTAAGCTTAATAACTTGAGAATTTCGGGGTGTTAGACAATTTTGAAACACTAATCGTGATCTACTCGTCAAGACCTACAAACGTACACTAGGTCACGTTGAAAAGTGTTTTTGGACTGATTTTTGATTTATGTGAGCTACTGTGATATGTTATTGGATTTATCGTACAATGTAAAGAGCTAAAAATGGATGCGAATTTGACAAATGCTGGTGATTGTACTAGCCTTAATAATATGCTAGAACTACTAGTGGAGTTCAGTCACATCGGTTTCGTCATAGGAACTGGTCCTATGGGCTCTGACGCCATAGTCAATTGTCTTTGGAATGTGGAAATGGTCGCATTATTATCGCATTCATGTCCTCTACAAAACTATGTGGATACTTCATACATTTGTTACGTCGGCACGCAATCTCATAGATACACAGCATTATCCATCTAAAATTTATTTTCTTCGATCGATCAAAAGTGTTATTAGCTAGTGTTTCGATGTAAAAATATGATTTACCCAATGCCATATTTTGCTACAGCTTTAATGTGAAAGTAGATTTCATGTTCTGTCTCGGGACTTTTAATTCAAGTTCTTTGAAATTTAATGTCAATTTGTACAAATTAACAATCGTAAACAAACACAGGAAAGAGGAGGATCAAACTTCAAATATGGTTTTCTACACATAATTCGTTTTTGCAGCAATAAAATAAAAAAACGCATGGAATAGACAGCTACTTTAGCTACAGGTTTATATTGCAATTAGGATTTAGTGACTTTGCACTCGGCATTTATTACATTCATGTGTATTTTAATTCGATTTGTATCTAATTTACATATGTAAATAAACTCTGGAAAGAAGAAGATAAGTTCAACAACTCAACTCCTTAACTCAACAGGAGAGATCTCACGCTTCGAGCCTCATGGCAGTTTTCCTCAACTATCTCAACTCCTCAGCTTGCAACATTGAGCGTGAATACCTCTATATCTGACAATATCAACTACAAGGCAATTGATGGCTGACTGTTTATTTGCTCTGGACATTTTATTTCATTACTAAACGTACTATAAGAAAAATCCCTACGATGTACCAATAGCATTACATTTTTAAGTAGCTCAAAGCGTTCTCACGCAGTCAACTTTAAAAGAAACACTTTGGGATCGAGAAAAAAGAGCGAATATTATAAAAGCCCTTTAGGGTGTTCAAAAAGCCGCACAAAATGGCCTAGCAAAATCACTTATCATTTATCTCAGATGCTGCCGCTCATAACAAATCACAAATATTTACTCGCCATGTCAACTTCATATAAAACACTGTCGTCCTTGTTACCGGCTTGGCAGACGTCTGTCATGGGACAAGCTGGACATGAGCTGCTATTCGAATGCATGGCCAGCAGCCAGGGCCTTTAACAGTTCCGCCTTATTGGACTTTTGTCAACATTGGCGGAGCTCCAGCTACGGCTACGACTTTGGTTCTGGCAGTCTAGTAAGTTGGAAACGAGAATCACATAGCTGTCTCTTGGCAGAAAGTAAATTTGAAAAGTGTACCAACGCCAGAACGAGACATTCTGTGCAAGCATTACTCTCGTCCTTGTGCTCTCTGCTATGTATGTCTCAGACGCAATGTAAGCAAACGAAGCAAGAAATGAAGAGCACAAAAAAAGAAGATAAAGCAAAAAAAAGTGTGACCAGAAAAAGTGTATTAAAAAGCGGAAACAGCTGTCAAGATGGCTTCGTTTGCTCCCTTACGCCCCATTTCATTTTCTCGTGCGTCATGACATGTCTTCCATTTATTATATCAGTAGACCATGTGTTTATTGTATGGGTGCTTCGGTGTTAGACGAAAGACTTACTGTGTTTCACACCAGCTGTTTGACTTTTGATAAGATTGCACTCCAAAATCGATAGCCCTCCAATACTATTATTATACCCCATTTTAGGTCGCCTGGATTCACATAGATCGACAGATGATACTCACCATACATAGACATGTTATATCACGCATTCCTCGCTATAGCATAACTTATGATAATACCAATACCTGGCTACTGCAAGTCAATCAGGCGCATCAGGATGATCGTGGCTATTATATGTGCCAGGTAAGCTAAATCAAATTGGATCTCATAGTACTGGTAGCTAATTTTCACTTAACTTCAGGTCAACACGAATCCAATGATTACTCAAGTTGGCTATCTGCAGGTCGTGGGTAAGTATAACATGTCCAGTCGTAACCATGGCATGTTAATCCAACGCTGCTTATTGCAGTACCTCCCAATATATTGGACATTGAGAGCACACCTTCATCGGTGACGGTGCGTGAGAGCCAGAATATTAATATGTCTTGTCATGCTGATGGCTTTCCGACGCCCAAAATCATCTGGCGTCGCGAGGATGGCGAGGAAATTGCCGTTGAGAAGAAGAAGAAGAAAGGTTGGTTAGAGTGAATACATCATAGCCAAAGCCATTTTCATCTCTCATTAAAAATTCTCCTCGTGCTGCACGCTTATTTTCATTTGCATGACGCGGACATTCATTTCCTTCCTGGCCTTTTTGGTGATGCCGGCAATCCAACATTTTGCATCCAACATCAATAGTTCTCGTCTATGATGGAGATGTGCTCGCTTTGATCAAAGTGAACCGCAACGAGATGGGTGCCTATCTGTGCATAGCTACCAACGGCGTGCCACCATCGGTGTCAAAGCGCATCATTTTGGATGTGGAGTGTAAGTCAAAGCCGGCAAATGTTCGGCCAAACTTTGAGAGTCCTGCAAACACACAAACAGATTGTCTCACCTGTTACACGCTCTCGCATTCAAAATCAACTGACCTACGTAGGAGGGCATCGACTGTGCACTAACTGTGTACCAGGTACTAATGAATCCAACTGCTCGACTCGCTACGCTCTGAATGAGTGACAAACAGAAGCCGAGCTCAGCACCAATGCCACACTTTATATCGCATATGCTGAAACTGATGGCAAGGAGCTTAACGCCAACATTGGTGTCCTTTGTCGCACCGTTGTCGGCGTAAAAGTTGTGCGGCTATTGCACGCCCCGCGCCAGTAAACGCTTGTTTATCCTAACGAGTTTCAGTCGCTGCTCCTGGCTGCACCTCCTACTTCTATTGCAGACCAAGTTGCGCATCGACAATAATTCACGTCACGTACCTGCAATAAAGTCACTTGCCGGCAAGTGACGCTTTTTTTTTTCTTGCTGTATTTTATTATGAACGGTTTTGAGTTCGAAACTACGTGAAACAGTGCCAGGTTCTGACGTATGCTTTACTATATAAGACTATATTCGTTTACACATATATTTTGTAGGTGTATGCCTCAGGGTGAGTCTGGAATGGAGGGATCTCATGGGTGTGCATGTTGCATGTGAAGCTCGGCTGCGTAACTCCGAGTTTAAATTTTCAACATGGCGCTTAATGTTTCAATTTAGCCGTATGGCGTGATAGTTACAAATGAGACATGACTATGTGAAGGTATTGCAGAGAAACTGTATGTTACGTTGAGCTCACATTTCAATTGATTTTTTTCAGGAATATTAGAAGCCAATTTGTCAATCAATATACTTTAAAAAATACTTTTCAGTATATTGACCCATTTTTATCTTCTGTTGCATACACGCAACATCATTTAAAAATAAAATTATGTGTATTTTTTATTTATTTGGGTAACCTTTTTCGCAATATTTCACGGTCTTCACGGTCTTCCTATGAGCTGCAGTTATAAAATTTTGAAAAAAAATTATTTAAGGCGAATGTCACATCCTCTAGGTTGACTTCAATCTCCAAAAATTCGCGAAAACAGTCAACAAATGCGTTATTAAAAATTATTGATATTTTTTTAAGTAATTAAAGTTATTTTAAAGTTTAATTTTCGGTTCGAAGTTAAAAAATATGAAAATATTTGCCTCGTCTTGCGAATATAAGCAGACATAATGGAGGACTTCGATTTATAGCCACTATACAAATAAAATATTGAAAATAATATTATAGCTTTAAATGATAACTATACTTGATTTGAAATAAATCTAAAATAAAAATATCAACTGAGCCCAGTGTCTTTAACAGAAAATAAGCCTTTTTTTGAATTTTATGCACATTATATAATAATTCAGGCATATGAATTCCAAAACAGTGCTGCTTACCAACAATTGTGCAACAAACATCGAATAGAAAACTAACTGTGAAACTTTAAGCACGCATTTCCGCCTTACTTTATACATTTTTCCGCCATCTTGTTGACATGTTGCTTCAATCACGTATCCGCAAATATAGCCCATCTCCAATATGGGGTTCAGCTTGGATTTTTTGCTTTGTCATGGCACTTTTATTTTAATCTAAAAGCCAGACATCACGGTATTACATAATAGACAAAAAAAGAGAGAATTAGAGAGAGAAAGAGAGAGTTAAGGAAGAAGGTTTTGAGGATTGAAGTTTCCGATTGTGGCATTTACACACATATATAGTGAGAAACAAGAGGAACCACAAACACACACTTACACACTTTAATTGTGTGTGTACATGCTAACATTTTGCATCCAACTATGTTTACAGTTTCACCGATGATTTGGGTGCCGAATCAACTTGTTGGTGCACCAGCTGCCACAGATGTTACCATCGATTGCCACTCCGAGGCACATCCCAAGTGAGTATCAAAACATTTTTCTTTTAAGTTTCATGAAAGCTTCCATATTTATATGAGTAATCTGTAGGCAAGTGTGTTTATATTAAAAAAAAAAAATTTTTCAAGTAACATACAAAAAATGTTTCGAACGCCTTCATTTATAAAGTAAGCACCAACTCGCTGTGCTATCGGTTAAACTTCCTAATCAAGTTTTAATATTATTTCTTTCGAATGAGCTACAGTCTCCTGAGTCAGTAAATGCATATTCCTTTTTAACTACAATATTAGAACAGGGGGTGATAGAAATGCGACTTCGTTTTTTTTTCATCATTTCCAGAGTGGTCACATATTTTGGTCGACTATTGCGATTTTAAGCTTGGTAGCTTGATCGATCTCGTTCAACCTCTGCCATCCATTATTTTTATGTTGTAGACGAAGAAATTACTAAAACTAAGTCCCAGCTTAGCTTTAATAGACGAACACATTTCAAATAAAAGTACTATAACTTTAGGAAGACCCTTGTTCTTTATGTTGAGATCGTTGTAGAGGTGGTGTCAAGCTAAACGAAAATCTGATCGCCGCGTCCCTGTAGCTAACAAACATATATTTCATTTTGATCTTAATATACACCAGGGAAGTCAAGAATGATCCTTACCTCTTAAAATTTTAAGACAGCATGAAAGCAATGGAAGTGTTGGTGTGTACAGAGTATAGAGAATTCGGCAAATCGGAACTGTACTCGTACCACGTCTATTTTTTTGACATTTCGCTTTTTTAATTTGTTGTAGCTTAGTTTTTAGCATCAAAGCGACAATTTTGATTTGCCTACCTGTTATGTTTACATGTTGTAACGAGTGATTTTTTAACTGGTATAGTATTTGATTAAAAAAAAAAAAAAAATATCTGAAAAAACTTATGAAATCTTTATTGAAATCGATAGAACTATCAATATAATTTAATGTTTGAAGATGATTTCATGACAAATGTTGGCCGCGGCTCCGCTTTAGATGGCCCATGCGCGATTTCCAATTTTGGCACACTCTCTCCGACATATCTACCGGTATTTCACGAATAAATGCTACAATATTGGCTTCTAGTGCGTCAATCGTTGCTGGTTTATCCCTGTAGATATGAGCCTTAACATGGCCCCACAAGAAATAATCCAAAGGCGTTAAATCTCACGATCTAGGCGGCCAATTGAAGGGCTCCAAACGTGAGATACTGTTCACCGAAGGCGGCTCTTAACTGGGCCATTGTTTCGCGTCCCGTTTGGCATGTGGCATCATCTTGTTAAAACCACATGTCAGGCATGTCCAATTCTTCTATTTTGGGTAAAAAAAAGTCGTCAATCATCAGACGGTAGCGCTCGCCATTCACAGTAACGTTCCGGTCATTGTCGTCTCTGAAGAAGCACGGCCCGATGTTCCAGCGACCCATAATCCACACCAAACAGTAACTTTTTCGGGATGCATTGGTAGCTCTAGCAATGCTTCTGGCTGGTTTAATGTCCAATAATGTAAACTGGGTTCGAAATTTAGTCACAAGCTTCCGAATAGCTCCCTCAGTAGGCCGACCAAACTGCCCGACCATGAATTTTGATATTAAAATTCAATAATTTGCATGCGTTGTTCATTCGTAAGTCGATTCATGGATAAATTATAGACTAAACTGAACAAGTTTGACAGTGACACAAGACACGATTCACACGTGATCTTTCAAAAGGAGTGTTGCCAAAAAGATACCAGCAAAAAAATTACCCTTTATGAGTATTCATTGTTGTTGAATTAATGTTGGATATACCTAAATTATTTTGCCATTGCATCTGCTTTGCTTTGCATCTCCAAAGCATTGCATTGCATTTGTGAGAGTATGTGTTTTTGTATGTTATGTATATATATACTATATATACTATATATACTTGTGAATGCGTGTAAGCTATTGTTGTATGCAGGCTTGTTCTGCTTTTGCTCTTGATTTGATTCCCTTCAAATACTTTTATATAGGTAGTTACTTGTTCTGCCTTGTGGTTGAGTTTCCATTCTTACATCTTTATTAGTTTCTTCTATGCCTGCCATCATGTGTTTTGTGCCTGGAATATATGAATTTTCCATTTCATTTTATGTGCAAATGTTTGCATTTCTTATTGTTGATATGTCGACAGGTCTTAATTTTTAAATATTCCATTTTTACAGAGCAATCATTTGGTTTTACCAAGTAAAAAATACAAAACCGACTATATGGAAAATTCTTATCGGTAAGTGTAGCTCTCCCGAAATTTCGCTTTCATTCCCAATTAAATTATTTATTATGCTACCAAAACCATAAAACACTTGTACTCCAACGTACATTGCTTGACTTTAACTCACATTCAAAACACGTTCTCACGTTGTAGTGTTCTTGTTGTAGTTGTTAAATATTTATCATGAGTTTGAACTTGCTCACACATAGATATAGATAGATACACATTTTAGCAGCAAGTTAAAACCCATACAAAAGAACACTGCCAGTCGTCATTGGATGTCTACATGTCAATACGCTTACTATGGCAGACTTTGGTGTATTTTATTTGTTTGTATATTTGTGTATATATTTGTTACTGTATCTATATTGTCGATTCTATTTCGAAAAGCGCACACATGAAACTGATGATAAGGAACCTACAATATGGTGACTTTGGCAATTATCGATGCATCTCAAAGAATTCACTTGGGGAAACGGAAGGGTCCATTCGTGTTTACGGTAAGTTCAACTATATTTGTGTTCCTATCGCTAAATGTTCAGCTGTAGATGTACAAGCATGTGTGGGTGTGCATATGGGTCACAATTTAACTGCACTAGTTGCAGCACAAATACACACCCAACTAGAGATATGCAATATCATGCGCTCTTTGTGGCACAATTTATCGAAAGCTTTTACCCATACACGCTCACAGAGACAAACAAGCGTACACCGACACACCACAGATATAGACACACACCTACACGTACACTTAGAAAGAAAGACACTTATACCAATGCACTTTCTGTCTGGCCGCACGGTAAACCCAATATGTGAACTGTGCTCTGGTGCGTGACACTAAACGAACGGCGGCCTGCATCATCCTGGCCCGGAGCTTATTTCACACGAATACCAAGCCACCCATGAACTTATACACATATGCATTTACATATAAACCTAAACGTAAACGTTAATGTAACCGTAAATATAAAATAAAGGTAAAATTCGGCATTGTTTGATTTCGTATACCTAACGCACTTGCCAGACGCTCTCTTCCCCAGAACTCGCATAATTTCAACATCATCCATAAAACGATACGTGCAGCTTATCCTTTTGGCTGTCGTAACCATTTCTAGTTTTCCTGTATCTTAAGTGGGTTGCATATATTTATTTTTTATGTACTCCTTCCCTTTTACAATTTTACTTCACCCTTGCATTGTTTATGCTTCCTTAGCTGCTGCGCATTTCCTCTTTAAGAATAAATACGAATTCACTTGATCTAAAATCATTGGCACTTTTACTGGAACACTTTAAAGACGATTATTTTGTTAAAGAGAAAAAACTGTTTTTGCACCTGAAAAAACAATATTTTATTGTCCTATTATACCAGGACTAAACGCGTTTTTCGATTGAACAATCCGTTTTTATTATTATTTTTTTACCAAACCTATAATCATTATTTAAAGGTCGATAGTTTTTTTTTTATGTTTTATTTTTGCAATAATTCAAAAATTCATTAATTTTTATGTATTGCATATTTCTATTTTGATTCGCCAATCACAAAAAAAATTATCTATTACACAAGACATTAATGTTTTCGAATAATTTGTAAATATCATAATACCGGTAGGTTTTTTCGGTATTTCTTTATAAATATGTTTTTAAAGTATTTAAAATTATTTAAAAATGAGTCCACCATCACTTTTTAAGAAAAACAAAGTTCCAGCAATCGAATAAATAAGTCGTTTCTAAGGGTACTTTTCATATTTTTTACATAGAAAATGCGTAAAGCAAGGAACGAAACAGGGTATCCTTTGCCTATTTCTTGCTTTGAATATCTTGCATAAACACTATAGGACAAAAGTGGGGCATATGAGCAATTTTCTTGCAATATATTGGATTTAGTTGCAATGTTTTAATACAGAGTTTTTAAAAAATTCAAAAACAAATCGCTTTGGGTTGCGCATGCTAGTTTTTGGGTTATGAAAGAAAAAATATTCAAAACGATTATCAATGAACATCTTTCTGACATTGGTAAAATATAATCCAAGTATATCAAAAATAAATAAATAGGGATCACCAGACAACCGCTTTCAAAGCAAAACCCAATAAAATGTTTAACTTTTTGGACGGTTTTCAACTTATCAATCAAAATTTAGCATTTAGCACTATAAATATAGAATTCTTTTTGCAGAGATACCATTGCCATCAACACCTTCCAAACAAGTCACACACACAACAGTGGACTCGAGAGAGAGTAAGTATCTGTATGAATATGCACGGCAGTGTCAATTACAAGTGTTTTCGAGTATCTGGGCTTTTGACTGTAAAAGTCACACCGGCAAAATAAACACGTCTGAAACGCACCTGGAATAGAATCAGGGTTTTGCCGTGAAAGGACCACCAAGCGTATAGACACGGCGAGCCACAAAAAAAAAAAAGAAAACTTGGAAAGTGGCAGCTTAGCCAAAAAGAGCCACAAATACTAAAACCATGAACTAACCCAAACACTGACACCACACCATACATACGAATAGAGAAAAATACACCGAGAGAAAGCACATACAACTTACACAAACGCACACAAAGAGATAAAGTAAAGCACCTATGACTATTTCAGCCAGGGGAGTTGCTTGTTTTTTAAATTCGCAATTCTCGAGCAGAAAAGTATAAAACCACTTTCAAGTTGGCAGCAGGCAAGGCAATATGCTACGGATTATGCTTGGGATTTTCGGGGCATTAGGTTGGAAACACATTTCAAACAGAGCCGCCAGACGATGACAGAGAAAAAACGGAGGACAGCGGGTAAACCAATGGAGTGAGATAGAGGCAGAGGGAATGAGCAACACTGAGACACTAAGCTGGCTAGAAAGCACCTAACATATTTTATTTAAAGTGACTGCCGCGGCTTATTCTTATGTGTTAGTAATCCTGGATGGGAAAGCAACAAAGGATGTTGTGTGATAAACTTGTAGTAAATTTTTATATCTGCATCTGTATCTTGATGCGAGGACAGACTGAAAAGTTGAGCGGCAGATAAACACTTTCTTTTTTTCAAGCCTTTATGCCTTTTACCTTAAAGTAAAGATTTATGAAAATACTTATACGTAACATATGGAAGGAGACTCCTGAGGCTGATTGCTATTACGGTGTTCGTCAGGATGAACGCTTAGATCTAGGAGATTTCGTTATATTATTATTGTTATATATACGGATATCGATATCGAAGTGGTAGCTTGTTTTGCAACCCGATGGGCGGTGGTTCGAGTCCTTGCGGAAGACTTCTCCCAGCCTGGCATCGTGACTCGCTATTTGCCCAGAAAAAGCTCTATTAATTCAAGACGCTGTCCTTCGAATATAAACAGTAGGCACCTGTTCTCTTCAAGAAGTTGTTAATAAAGATCCCCATGCTCACCCTACGAGCAACTGACAAAATAGACCGTTAAGAAAAGTATTACTATTATTATTATATGAAAGATTATATGATATTTAACTAGAGACTTGTTTTTATATATCCAGTCCTCAACCATATAAAATCAAGCAATTATAATGTTTAACTAACAGTTGTTAGAAATAATAACTTTATACTTTAATCTGACCATATATAAATATAATTGCGGCGTAGTATATAATATATCCAATTCCGAATACCTTTAGTGGAAAAAGCATAAATCCTATGTCTTTCACAGTCGTGGCATATTTAAAAAAAAAATTATTTAAATCTTTGAGACTTTAAGATAAGCGTGACCCAGCTTTGTTTATAATTGATCTCAATTGCTCTGCCGTAGAGACGACAAAACAGAATAGCAAGAGCCGAAGCCACGCACCAAGAACTTTGAGTCCGTTGCTCAGCAAAGTCTAATTTTGAATTGCAAATTAAAACTACCGAATGTAAATTCCTTGTCTTTTTGATTCAATAATAGGTTGTATTCCTATTTATATGAGTCAAAATGAACAATAAAATTATTATGCTTTACTCGTCCGAGACATTTTTATTGCAGATCACTACACGTATACGTAACATGGCGCCACGGCCTTCTTAGGTGATTTGAAGCTGTAAAATGTTGCGATTACCTTATTTAAGGCGAACGTGACCTTTCAATTGATATCTTCTAATAAAAATTATTTTTAAAACTAAATTATATAACACATTTTTTTTTTAATTGGTACCACTTGTTAGCCTTCCCTCGCCCATATACGTAACTTGTGTGAACTTGTGCCAAGTGGCACTGTGCTCTCATATATAGTGTTTTCTGTGGTGTGTGTTGTTACTCTGGCATGGTGTTGTGACTGCCAGCCAGTTGAGTTGGCACAAGATTTCCACACAATTCAACTTAAAAACCAAGTCACAGGCTATAAAAAAAACCAAGCAAAGGCTTGACCAGAGATTGTTTGGTATGGGTGATTACGTGTAGGTTGTGGGCCAAAGTTTATTTATGTCGCAGCCTAAGCAAATTTTCGCTTTATTTAGCTTAGTCTATATTGATTCTGACCTTGCATTTTTGATACCTAATATTTTGCTTTTGTTTTTTGTTACACAGACAATATTATACCCTCTGGTAAGTACTTAAGCACACATTTAAGCCCAGACAGTTGTCTCAACTGGTCATATTCCATGGCACTGCCTGCATTGTCTACTTGCAGCTGGCACTGTGAATACTTTAGAAGCTCTATTCCTAAACATGGTTACGCTGGGCTAGATGGTCTTTACTTTATGCTTAAGTCCCTAAAATCAATAAATTGTAGTTACACAATAAAAGAGGCATTTGGGTCAGGCTTTCTCAAGTGGACCAAAAAATTACCAAAGTTCATATTTTGTTATGAAATTTTGCCAGCATCGAGTTTGATGATTCAGAAGTACATTCTGAAATTTTTTTTTTAAATTTTGAATGATTGATTTTTTATGAACAATTAAAAAATTAAAAAAATTTATGCAGCGATGAGATAAGACACGTTTTTCTCCGAAAGTTAAAGTCCGTTTGAAACAACTTTTTAACTACAGATTGACAAGAGATTATAAAAAATCATTTTTTGTGTATGTATTGATCGTCGCTTACGCGCGACAACAGCAACGAGGGTGGTTTTTTCCGCTTGTCGTGTACAAGCATGTGTGTGTATGTACACAAAAAATGATTTTTTGTTGCTAATGCTTGCAATTAACGCGTATTCCGACACATAAAAATATACTGTGCTCGATCCTTTTGAGAATTATCGCATATTTTTGCATACATAATTTCTCAAACGTTTATTACATAAATAAAAATTAATATATTTGACCTCAATGGTTGAGAAATTGTTTAAATTTTCAATTGTTTATAAAAAAATTTTTTTACAAGCATGAAAACATATATTATATATGCAGTTAAAAAAAATGTATTTCGATAGTATAATCTCTTGTCAATCTGTAGTTAAAAAATTGTTTCAAACGGACTTTAACTTTCGGAGAAAAACGTGTCTTATCTCATCGCTGCATAAATTTTTTTAATTTTTTAATTGTTCATAAAAAATCAATCATTCAAAATTTAAAAAAAAAAATTTCAGAATGTACTTCTGAATTATCAAACTCGATGCTGGCAAAATTTCATAACAAAATATGAACTTTGGTAATTTTTTGGTCCACTTGAGAAAGCCTGACCCATTTGTAAAATGCAGCCAAGGGGTTAAAAATGGTTAAGGGGTAGCATTTAGTTGTATGTAAAAATTTGTGGGCTCAAAATGTTATATTAATTTTATGAGTTTGTAAATTTTACTCTTGGTAGCCATTTTGTTTATTTTCATGGAATTTTCCTAAATTTTAACTTAAAAAAAAACTGCTCATTCCATGTATTGATAAAAGTATATGGCTAAGCTAAATTTAAAAAGTAGTTAATAAATATGTGATAATTGCACTTATACATACATAAACGTATAGTTATAAAATATGTAAAATGTAAAAAATAAACATTATTATTATTTAAATTAAATTGTTTTATGTATATATGTGCGATATAGAAATTTATAAACGACAACAAGTTATTGGGCAAAAAGTAAAGCTTTTTATTGTAATATAATTTATACCTTATATAAGTCTAGACAAGTATTTATGTCATATTTAAATGTTATTTAATGTACAAAAAAAATAATGGAAATATTAAAAAAAATGTTTTATTTCAATGTTTATAGTTTATATTAAGAAACTTTTGAGCTTATTAATATTGTTTGCAAGACAACATATCAATTTAAAGCACCTAAAACAATGAACTTCATATCAATCAAGTATATTCAAAAATATGCATATAACATTAATTTCATAAAAATTAATTTTTATTTATAGTCATTTTTATTTGCCTTATTTATGTTTTAAATTTATAAATTAAAGCTGCATATTTTTCAATTCAAGTTAATTATTTATTGAAACTTCAACTTTAAATTCATCTGCGTGTCAATATTTAACACGCCAGCGGAAATATTTAATAATAATAAAGCTTACGTAAAAAATTATAAAAATTCTGTTATTAAATTGATGTGCACCCACAAAAGTTGCAAATATTTTATTTAAAATGATGGACGGATCATGCCCCAGCCCGATTAACCTGCTGTGTCGAAAATTGCATCCAACGTCGTTTACAAGAGCTACCCTGTGGTTAACTTTGCCATTGAGAGCAGTTTGACCCAAATGCAACTTAAATTATTGCATTTTATTATACTCTTTACCAAGGAGGAGTATTTCAAGCTTGTTAAAAAGTTGGTTACACTTCCTATGAGTCAATTTTTTTTAAAAGATCTGCAATCCATTTGGCCATATTAGAAATAGTGTGCAGAAGCAATCCATTTATGTACCCAATTATTTAATTAGTCATTTTAAGGTGGCCAAAGTCTAAAGTGGAAAACTAGTTGTTCCTGGTTAAGGCCCAATAGTAACTTTCAATCTAATCAAATAGATTGCATTTTCTTTTTGCCTTTTTAAATTGAGTTCCTGCTATCAACTGGAGCGTGCAATGCATCGCTGTCCTTGGCTTTTGTGGTCAGCATATATTAAAACACCTTGAAAATGTCTGTAATTTCAGAAAATTAAAAAATTCTTGCAGAGAAGGAATCACAAATTGAGAGAGCAAGTTTTGGAGAGACAGACAATCTTTGCCTTGATTAACCTGAACTGTCCGAAGCGCTTTCTGTCTACTTTTTGAATAAATGAGCATGCTAATTATATTATTACCCATACGCCTCGTGTACGCCATGCTGCCACTTGAGTTGCCGCCATCTTTGTATATAGGTGTATGCCTGTGCGTGCCTGTGTGCGCTATGAAATACTTGCAATTAATTTCAACATAAAATTGTCAGTTCGTGTATGGTGGGGTAAGTTGGCCAATATAGTGACATACAGTTAATATGTCCAATTTTGCAGGCCAATAGCGTTCACAGTACAGACAAACTGGCAAAGAGGTAGACATATAAAGGAAGTAGGAGGGAAACAGAGTAGCAGCAGCTATCGACAGTAAGCAAGAAAAATTACATTAAGGCCGTAATATATAGTATATAAGTCTATTTATATATGTTTGCATGTTACAATATATGTACACAAGCATAAAAAGTTGCCAGGATAGCAAAAGCAGCTGAAAGACTGCTTCGGGGTCTTGCGGATGAAATTGAGGTCAATATACTCTATTCATGTCACACATGCATATATGTCACCACCTTGTCGTTGTTGTTGTTGGTATTTCCAGACAATTTTAATAATTAACCCTTCTTTTTTTTTGGCATAAACATAATAAAAAGCGCAGATTATAGCTGGTGTATCTACTTAAAAAAAATAGCCGGGATAAAATATCTGCGGTATGGTATTTCTGTTATGTTTTTATTTTAAAACAAAAAATTCTTTAAATATTGTCGCGTCGTTCCTATAAATGTGATACTTTTTTTTTTGCGAATGAAAGGTAATTTTTGATTTTGTTTTATATTTTTGTTTTTATACGAGCCGCTTCATTCTCAGTCATAATTTATTGTTGGCTTTATTGTGCCGACTTTTGTGGTCACTGCTCTTATTGTTTTTGTATTTGCTGCTGGTGACGTTGCTGGTTTTATTCCTGTCCATACAGACAAATAAGGACGACATGTTGACATGTTTACATTATAATCTTAAACAATGTAGTTAATTAAGTATTAAAATTTTCCGACGAAGGATGAAATGCTCAACGAGCATAACGTAACTATCCTAGGGCATTTTTTAATTTTTTTATCTTCAGTTTAATAAATCTAATTGTAATTCTTCAACATGTTTGTCAATTTATGTTAGATGGATATTGTATTTACATAATTTAAATTTATATTATTTTTAGTAAAAAGCCATTAAAATTTACAATGCTGAAAATAAATTAAGTTTTTAAGTTAAATTAAACGAATAAAAATATACATCAAATATAATACAATATTTTCGTTTAAATTTAAACAGATTTACTTTACATAATATGCGTACAAACAAATAATTTAATGTATAAAAACTGCAAAATAATTTAATGGACGAAATTTTTGATGGCACTCAAATCTTGCTCTCCACAAAGAGCCATCAAAAGGTCATCTATTATATAATATAAGAACTTAATAAATAATAAATAAGAGGTGCTTAAGAATTGCAATTATTGGACTAACTAAAATGAATTATGAAATACGAAAAACGAAAACCCATTTATAATTAGAATATACAAATTTTAATTGTTAAATATATGATTGAAATAAATTATTTAATTATATATTTGTCGTCTGCAATTGTATGTATATAATATAAAAATAATTGCTTAGCATTTTTGTGTTAAATAAAATTTACAAAGTTTTCGTTTGAGTTTATGAAGCAGGAAGTAATCAACTATAATATCAAATTATAAAAAAATAATTACATTCTTACCGTATGTTAGAGATATATGTTGTATATGCTTCTGCTTTTCTATAAAAGGAGTTCAGCATACAAAATATTGATTAAATAAAATAATCCTAAGCATTTAGGGACTTTTTTAACATCTTAATATGTTTTTACTTTTCATAAGCTTGTGAATAATTCTATTATGTTTATTTACTTATTGCTATTTATATCTTATCAATCTAAGAGTCGCAAATTGTTTTAATAAAATGTATTCGAGTAAATAATTATTTTATACGCTTGCACTAATCAAGTATTTACATATATAACAGTATTTTACTTATAAACTTTTTTTTGTGATTTTGCTTTTGTATAATTGTTAATTGTAAATTCGTTTTTATGATAAGAATAAAGTCTGTTTACCATATTAAGTTTGAAAGTTTTGGAGTTTTTTTTCGACGAATCGACTAACATACAGGCACAAAAATTAAATTTTCAGCATTCGAAACTTACGTATTGTGGTTAAAAAATATATTCTTACCAGTTTTTAAATTTATATTCTAATATTTGATTTATGTTTATATGAAATAAAATATTACCCAATTGATGCTAAAGGGTTTTCTTTATTTTCAGTGGCGATTTATAATATAAAGTGCTTCGAACCTATATAGATTAACAACGCGGAATTTAATTCCCGAGCTGAAAATAGGCCTCCGCACAAATAATACGAATAATTATTATAGCGTATTCAATAGCTAAATACGCCGATGTAGAAATACAAATCGATTTAAAACGAAAATAGTTGCTCGCAACAAATTTGAAAAGTCGCCTTACCTATAAGATTGAACACAAAAAGTAAAATAATACGAAATTTATGCATATATGTCATACGTTATTATGATAATGATGATAAAGTTTAGGTTGAATTGGATACAATGTAAAACCAACAACAAATACAAAGCAAAATTGAAAAAGAAAACAAAATATAAACAACTCTTGTTTTATTCAATTTATTTATTAATTTTATTTATGTTGTATGTAAAAAAAGTTTGGCTTATCGGTTATTGTGTATACGCCCAGTTGTTTCATATGGAGAAAAAAATATAGTGTTTAATTAGTTACTTTTGGCTTTGTTTTAGTATAAGCTTCACTATAATTTAACTTTAAAAATTATTTGGTTAATCTCTTTGATTTTTTCTAAAGAATACTATCGTTAAATATAGCGATTATTCATAACGGCCATTATAGCTGTTAATTTCAAAAAAAAAAGATTAAAAATATTATTTTAACACAAAAACGGTAAGACAAATTTTTGACATAATGTGGTTTATTCTATTTATATTATATAGGTAATTATAATATATAATTTTAATGAAGTTAAATTTTTGTGTCGATATAAGATAATAAAATTTATTTCAGTAGTTAGACTAGCTACATTTAGTGACTAGTAGAGATAACAATATATTATGAGTATCGCTATACAATATAGCTGGGAGTCCTGACAATAATTAGTAGTTTAGTTTAACTATTCGAATTCTTGAAATTTAGAACTGTATAACTTATCATTGGGGCTAGTTTAAAATAATATTATAAATATTTAAATAATTTCTAATAATCTGATTCGATAAAAATGTCAAGGTATTAATATAAAAAAACTATATGGATGCGTCCTCGGTTTATTTGTATGATGCTCTAGTATAGAGTAGAGTAAAAGCATCATTTGAATTAATTTTTCATTTTGCCCTCTTTTCAATAGAATTTAAATTATTAAATATATTAACAATAAATTTATTTATAGGAACAATGTCAAGGAACATGAAAAAATAGACTTATGCGAACACTTTTTAGAAAGTAATCTTCGCTCTGTAAAAAAAATGTTTAACTCTATTTCTACCGTGATACTAAGATAATAATTTTAAAAGAAAATTTAACAGATATAATTCGGTAGAATTGGTGTTAAAAATAGTTTTTAAATAAGCGTTATAACTGCTTGATAAATAAAAAACATTTATGAATACATTTATTTCCCTTGCAAAATTGCAGCAAGCTTTGTAAGTTCCCTTTCAATATTTGGTAAGCAAATATTCTTTCCAGTAAGTAAAAATTATACTTTTTATATAGATATCGCTTTCTCTACATCTTGCTTTCCATGTAATCCAATAGACGAATTTTAATAATAAGTTAAAGTCAGTCTTGTGAAACCTTTTCTTTAAGTCACATACAAGTTACAGATTAACCACTTGGGAGCACTAATATTATTGTAACACAATTACAGCACACATACAGATACATAGATAGAGACATATACTGATAGAGGTAGAGACAGACGGACACCTTGTGTGCTGTTTTACATAACGCCACTTGAGCAACTTTTCAAAAGTCATTTAAATTATGCTCACAAAGCGCGAAAATTTTGCCATACGACGACGACAGCGTCAAATCCAACTATATATAGCTACGGAATGAGCCAAAAGATTCTGACGCCACTTACAGCCGTACACAAATAGAACCGGAAACCACATTTGCCGGCAAAGTTTTGCCTACTAACTGAGCTGAATGGCTCTATGTCTGCTACTCTCATTCAGCTCAGTAAAATAGTTAAGTGCAAAGCGTGAGCGCACTTAAGATAAGCTTCAAGCGCAAAACTTTCATCTTACGGCCAAAATACGCCCAAGATCCCAGACTCTAAATCCGAGTGAGAAACCCGCTGAATGTGGCGTGTAGCGTGGCAGCTTTGCCAGCCGGCTAACTATGACGATTTTTGCCACATTTAATCGTCTACACTGTGGCTCACTGTGGCACACTCTGGCTGCCACATTCAGACGCTTTCAACAAATTAATGCTTGTGCTGCTGCTGCAAACCTCCCACTATGGATTATGCTGGTTTTTTCTAATAAGGTTTGGAGGAGCTGCGTCGTGTCGCTGTAGAAAATATGTTTAATTTCATTTCAACGAAGTAAGTGCAACACTTTGGTTAGCTTTTAGAGCACTGACTGCAAAAAGTAATAGTTTCATCTGAGCGGGTTTTATCTGTGGATTTGCTGCAGTACGTTTGTACTTAGTTATTGAAGCAAATGAAATTCAGGTCAAAATACTATATGTATTCCCTTTGAATATGATAAAACCTGCTGATTTTTATACCCTGCCTACATAGAGTCAAGAGTGGTTTAGATTCTTACGATGAAAATAGCTCATCTAGATCGACAAGACCAAAAGACACAATATTTTTATTAAACTAGTTTAAGACATATCTTCGCCAACAATCTATTTGAGAAATAAAATCCTATGAAAAAATTTAATTTTTGAAAGAAATTTTATACTGTAAAATCACAATCTTTAAACACCAAAAATAAATTCCTTAAAAATGTATCGCGTATTTTCAAATGATTCCACCGATTTCACCGATGCTTTATATAAGAAGCCAACACCAAAGTTCAATAGATGGCGCCAGCAATGACCACCGCAGCTCTGCTTTGCCGCCACAGCCAAAGGCTATGTCCAAGCTGCTATTATTGCTTTAACTAAAGTTAATCAGCATGGACGTCATTGATTCGTAACATAGAGGTACGTTTACTCAATTGTGAATGTAGCGTTTATTCTTTATCCGATTTTGATGACCAAGGGCAAAAATTTTTGTAAGATATTATCATTTCATTCACAGACAACTATGTAACCGAAACAATTTTTATGGAAAGATCGAAAAAATCTTAGTAAAGTCAGCAAAAACTTGAAAAAGCATCAAAATTTCTAAAAAAATTCAGCTGTGAAGTACCATAATTTCGTCATTTATGATTGGATTTTAAACGACTGTAACACATGTTATTATCTTTTATTTTCGTCCCAGTTTACAAAAATCGGTGCACTAAAACCGAGAAAATTGTATTTTAGTAGACTAACCTTTTTCATGTTTTGAAACAATTTGGCGATATCTCAAAAACCGTTCTACTTTCAAATATTTCTAAGATTTGAATTCAGCGTGAAATTGGGACAACTATTTTGACCGGATCAAACTGTTGCATTGATGTCATTTTCTAAAACCTTTTATCATTTGTTATCATTGTCATTGTCGGTAATTAATGTGGAAACACACAAGTATAGCGTATCCGAATGTCGAATTACGATAGGATTGGTGCAAATGAGCAAGATTGACTCCATGGATACACTCCATAGTGTTTGCAACTGTGCTAGTTTTGAGTGTGGATTCCTTTTTGGCTTTTACCAAAATGATTTACTTTTGCAGCAACAAAAAAGCTTTTATTATTTATTAAGTCTTTTTAAAATGAATATAACATTAACACAGTTTTCAGTAAAATATTACTATACCCAATATTTAAAACAGAATGTGGAATGTGAATGAGTGAGAGGGTTCCAGATAAGGCGTATTTACTCATAAAACCTATGTGACGTCTTATGCTCGTCCTTTCAATGGGCAGACGCACAGGATCTATCCTAGCATTTATTTAACGAGACCATTGTTTTAAAATCACAAAGCCCATTTGGAAAACATTTTTACGCAGATACTAATCGAAGAGCACAGCAGTTTATATAAATAATGTAAATAATAAATGTAAATATATCTAACGAATATAAAAATAAAAGTACGATTTCGTGTGTCGCACCCAATCATTTTTTAATTTTTCTTCTCTTTTTTGTTTAGGATACATAAGCCTCGCTTCATGTTTATTTTCATCAAAATATAATATTAAATCAAATTATTTATTGTTAATGAGATGTTAACCAAAATTTGTATTATACTTTTAAACAGGCATTAACTGTAAAACGTTAGTTATAAACTGTTTTGGTATATAATATACATATGTATGTATGTGGTTGCATTTATCGTCAAGGAACTTTTTGGAAGCTGTGTTTTTTATGTATTCGCAACTCATCTGTCAGTTTTACATAGTGCACTCTAGAGAAATTTTGTGTTTGTTGCATACAAATTACGGAGCAGACAGTGTACGCACACACTCACATACATATTTCAGAAATATTCATACACAGAGTAAATGACAAGTCATTTGCTCGACATTTCCAAAAACAAAGATGGGATTTTTCACTCACTTGCTTTATTTTGCTACATCTGGAACAACAACAAGGTCTCAGGCTACCGCAGAGACTCATTGATGCGCCTGTGACAAAAACCAGAAACAACAACAACTTCAGACTCATTAAGAGCGGAGAAACTTTTCTGTCGTTTTGGGTGCAACGACATCACTACAGACTTTGCTCCATTGGCATTTTAGCCATGGCCAAAAGCGCATTATGTAGTGCAGCTCATAATAAAACCACAAACAAAAAAAAAAAAACAAACAAATAACTTTTTACTTATATTATGTTAAAACTCAGTAATTTAGCAGCTTTTTCTCTTGAGTGTGAAATCGAAGAAATTGACAAAATGTAGCATCTTATACAGGCAATAAGTTGGTCAACTTGGTTCTCTCTTGGCCAGTTTTGACGATGACTTTGGCTGGCAAAATCTTTAGACTTTATTTTTTAATTTTCAGAACTTTTGACAGCTTTGAACTTGGTCACGTACGCGGTCACACTGCCAGACTCCCTGCAAATATATTGGCTGCTCTCGTTCACACTTATCATGATGGTGTCCAAGTGCGGCTGGTCACACTGCACGTGCTACTTCTTGTTGTCATGGTAACTTTTAATCAAGTTTCCTCGCTTCTGTCTGTTTAATTGTCAATTGAATGTGTCATCCTTGTGTGCATGTGTTGGAATAAACAATTTACAAAGACAATCAAAGGCAATACGAGCAATACGTATAAAAAATAATTTTGAAAAAATGTCAAAACTAATTGTTTGTTAACTACAAATACGAGCAAGATAAGTTTTGAAAACTTTTTGAATAATCAGGTTACATTTTTAGTTTGTTGTGTCCCTACCGGATGAAGAATCTGTCAAATACCTTGGAGTGCATTTGGATCGGCGACTTACGTGGAAAAAGCATATAAAATCATGCATATGCAGCTTAAAATTAAAACCAATAAAATTTTTTGGCATCTAGTTCCGCGATCGCAGCTTAGCTTGGAGAATAAAATTCGGCTTTACAAAGCAAAACTCAAGCCGGTCTGGACGCATGCCATGCAGCTCTGGGGGACGGCGAGCAATTCAAATATCGAACTCCTGCAAAGATACCAATCCATAACTCTAAGAAACATTGCAGGCGCTCCTTGGTACGTAACCAACAAAGAAATACACAAAGATTTGAATGTTCCTTACGTTAAAGACGAAATATTAAAATCATCGAGAAGATATTTTGAGAGACTCTCAAATCATGAAAACTCACTGGCAATTAATCTGCTAGATAATAGTTTGGACGTTAGACGTCTGAAGAGATATCATGTTCTGGATCTTCCAGATAAGTTTTTATAATATATAGAGTTTAGTAAATAATATGTAATAAGTAATATGTATTAAATAACATAATAAATTATACATATACAATTTAAGTATATTGGTGCTTCTGACTGGAGCATAACCAACCCCGTTATATTTATAATATAAGTAAATTTGTTAAATGTCAATATGACAGAGCGCAAAAAAAAATTCATCTACATTATGAGAAGCAGAATACCATTTTCTTAAGCCTGTGGCTTGGGCATAGGTCTGCTTGACTGTTGGCCCGTCTGTCTTCAAGACAAATATGGAGTGCAAGACCAAGAATACCAATGAACTAGTCCCCAGACCTTAAAGCGGTTTGGGAGTGGCATTGTTTGCAATTCGTTTATCTAACAAATGCCATTCATTTCCGATTCAGCTGCATAAGACAGCGCCACAGTTGCGCTGGGCCTAATAACTTTGCATATCCTTTGCGTTGGTTCGGACCAGATGCGACAGAGCGCAGAGCAGTTCGTTGACTGTCTTATCTTGTGATGAGCAGCAGCTGTTTCATACACCCCACTTACTCACTTACACAAACCCACGTATGTCTTGCTTTGTATTTTATTCTGTGGCATTTCTATTCCGCTCATTTGACTTTAACAAGTTGTTTTGGCTACAACATTAGTTTGTGTTAATCCTTATCTGGCTCTAATGCAGAACAAGAAAGCTCGTTTTCTCGGCAGTTGAACAAGTTAAGCTTATAGAGTTTATGCACTTAACTCAGAGAGTTGGCAACTCTTCTATTGCTAACCAATGAAACTTGAAAAGTTTTTGATAGCGCTACAAAAAGCACAACAAGTAAATCACTTTATGAGAGCTTTTGACTGTTGTTAAGATTTTTCGAGAGTAAAGTCAAAAGACAGTAAGAGTCATAAACTTTTACGCCCTTATTTACTTGGCTGAGGGCGAGAAGTGCGGGCGAATATTCTTGACTGTCAGCCAAAATGACGAGAACAAAAAATACGTACGTAAAAATCAGGCGTAAACAATTTATAAACACCCCACAATCTCACATTATGTCCTTTTTGATGAAAATTGAAATATATTCTTTAAGCATGTCCAACGTATATAAGGATGAAAGTCGAATAAAAATTTGGTTTCTAGAGCACAAAAGGATTAAGGTAAAACTTAAGCAACAATTTCTTCTAGTAATCCCTATAAAAATCGGCAGTTTCATTTGTTCACGTGGCCTTTAACAATGAATGATCAATAGGGTAAACATTTTCGCAGCATCTCACAATTTTAATAATCTTACCGCCTTAAAAGATTCTCTTTTCACCTACATATAGCGTCTGTAAAATTTAATTCGAAATTATTTAATGACCCCGAAAGTGGTCCTCATTTTCTCTTCTTATTATATTCAATATTGCACAAAGTTGGTAAGCTCTTAAATTAATAAATTATCCTAGCTTACAATTTAGAAAAATTTTGGTATCCTTTACGTGTTTGCGTGGTAAAATTTCATGCTTAAACCGAAATGTAGCCAAACAGTTTTTTCCTGAAACGCGCTTCGAGATTTTTCGTATGTATGACAACCATCAGCGGTCACCATAGGGTCCACTTTGTCGGGCAAAAATTTCAGTGTGCAAAAGTGCCCAACTTGCAATGTAAGCAAACCTTACATTGCAACCTATAATCTTTTGATTATATAAGCAAGGTTCCATGAAACTTTTGGATTTTGGATATTTTAAAATGGTTAAACACTTTTAAAAACCCAATATGTCCATTTACTTTACAAGTCACAAATATAGAATCCATTGACTTTTGTTGGTTTGGTGAAGCTACGACGGGCTAGAGAAGAGTGTTGGTGGGGTTTTCAGCGGTGGGGCAGGTTGGTTTGAGACAAACACTTTGCCAAAAACGGAAAACAGTTTTTCATTGTCTGACTGTTGCTTGGACAGTGTAATGTCTGCATTGTAGCGGGGTACTTGTTACTGAAGAGGTGGTCGCAATCAAATGTCAATAAAATAAATCCTGTTGACGCAGCGCGGTTATTTTTCATCACAATCTCCATTATGGTATTTCCATTACCATTTTGTATCTTTATGTGAGTTCTTTGTGTATGTTTGTCAGTGTACTTTTTTGGTATTTGAGAGCGATTGCCTGCTGTCTGAATTTAAGCGGCCTTAACATCAGCCAAGATAAGGATATCAGACGGAGTGATAGATAGACAGACAGACAGTCTTACTGATTGACATACTGACAGACTGAAGGACATACCGACAGACATCGAACGAGTGTCACTTGTGATACAACGACAATTGACGGTCATTATCATTAAGTAGCGCGTCCCAAGTAGATGAGTTTTTCCTTTTATTTGCACTTTTTTGTCACGTTTCGTCGGCCATTAAGTTAATTAGCCTGGCCTTGAAATATAGACATTCCCAGCCAATGTCTGAGGAATGGTAAACACATATTCATTTCATCAAAATTAAGCGAGAAATTATTGCCGTGGCTTATTAAAGCGGAAGTAAGTAAGAGTACAATAAGCCAATTAGGTGGAAAAGCTCTGAAAAAGATACCAGAATTCTTGTAAGAATAAAAGTATAAGGAGTGAAACATTTAAAAGAATCTCCTTAATGAAGAAATATTAAGCTCAGTATATTTATATATCGATTTTATAATAAAAAGAAATTAAATTTACTAAAATAAAATTTGTTAAAAAATAGAAAAACAGTTTATTTTATTCAAACATTGTTGATTTAAATTTAAAATATTATGGCCCTAGGTTAAAATTGGAAAGGCCGGTCTATTTTTAAGTATACCTCTTAAATTTTGACGATTTTGATATTATTTAAAATATTTAAATATAAACAAAAACTAAACAAAATTTTTTTTTAATTTTTTCTATATAAGAACAAAATGTAAATAATTTAAAAAATTAAAAAAATCAAAATTAATCATTATCCGCTAAAGTTACGAATTTTATTTCCATTAAAAAAATATAAAATATTTTTGTTCGCTAGTATTTATAGTTTGTCAAAAAAATATTTAAAAAAATTAAATTAAAAATTTAAAAAACCACCGACACAAGAACTTAAGTAATTTTCATTTCAAAAAGTAAAAAATAATAAAAGAAACTTAATGTTAAAGTACCTAAGAACCTATTAATAATTCTAAAAAAAATACGTCGCGTTGGGGGACACGCGAGGGCAGACGTCGTTGACGGTCGTATCTTACATGCAAATTTTTTTAAGTAATTCTATGAAAGTTTTTGAAGTATTTTCTTAATTTTGTTTTTAAGTTAATCTTTGTTGCTTAATTAGACTATTTGTATTTAAATTGTTAGTTTAGGAGCGGTCCCCCAACGCGATGTATTTTTTTTAGAATTATTAATAGATTCTTAGGTACTTTAACATTAAGTTTCTTTTATTATTTTTTACTTTTTAAATGAAAATTACTTAAGTTCGGGGTTTTTAAATTTTTAATTTAATTTTTTATTTCATACTTTTTATAGGTAGGTTAGGTTAAGTTAGACTTTAGTATATTATAATATACTTACTATAATTTAGATTCTTGTTAAGGTATAGATTACATTTAAGGTCAAGCTCGTTTGCTTTTTTTTACGCATTCTCCCCACTTTCACTCCCTACAACTTTTAAACGGCTCAACCGATTTTCATCAAACATGTCTAGGAACACTTGCACATAAGTCACCTTTAATACAAAAAAAACTAAATTGAAATCACTGCATGCGTTCGGGAGCTACGATGCCAAAGACAGACAGACAAACAGACACGTCAAACTTATAACACCCCTCTTTTTGCGTCGGGGGTTAAAAATAGGAATCAAAATTTGTATTTATGGGTAACTCGATAAATACAAATGGAATGTTTGCAAATCGAAGGCCACAGTAGCAAAAGTTCGTTATATTAATATTAAGATTAGTATTAAATACTAGATATGATTTGTTAAAGTAAAAAATTGGGTTGTCATCAACATTTTAGAGATGCGCTTATTAAAATAAAAAATAAAAAATATATACAATGCAATAGAATAGGAGACGTTGGAGGCCACCTTTCAAATATATGGTCAGGGTGAATAAGTAGTCGATATTTTCGACTGTCTGCAATAGCTAAATTTATTAATGAGCAGAACTCAAAAATGATCGTAGCTGGAGCTACCAAACTTGCAATTTAGCTTAGGAATTATATTTATTTTTTTTTAATACATCAGTATTAAGTTTTATAGCTGCAAAAAAATTTGTAGTTTTAAGAACTTATGCAATATTGTAACCATACATAGAGTACAAAAGTTTCTTAGTGTTCTCAAGCATATTACAAGTTTGATCAAAATCTGTTTCATATATCCTTGAACGTAAGGTCATAAACAAATTTCGCGGTATACTTTTTTTTTTTTAGAGTTCCCAAACATTGAACCAAATTTAGCTCAAATCGCCTTACTTGGTTATGGAGGACCCACAGAATCGATAGGTTTCGGCATATCTAACTACTTTCAACAATTTATTTATTGAGATGCTTGTGAGTATCTAAAGCAACTTAACTGACATGCTGCAGCAACTGCTTTTATTCAAACTGATTGAAACGGATAGCTAATCGTGATTGTCTTTGAGTCTTAGGCTACATTTCGAATAACATTCGTTTGACCAAAGTAATCTGATTGTTTATTAATCAACTTTACCACAGATATTTTTCAATCTTCTAAACTAATTTAATTTTACTTTATGCCAGTCAAATGACTCCATATATCCTATCAGCTTAACTTGCCAAGGAATTTTTATCCCAATGATTGAACAATAAGTACTTAATTTACTTTTCATTTGCGTAGAGGTCACTTTATTTATATTGTAAACTCTCCAACACTTTTATGTTGGTTTATCTGATACTTCATTAGTGCATATCCTTAGATAGCTTATTTGATTTGGACGCGTGAGTCCTTGAAACCCTCAGGAACACACAATCAAACCCACACACATACATACACGTACGCACGAATAGATATACTCGCACACGCATAAACAAACGAAAGTTCACACAAAAAGCTCAACAATAACTGCAATAAAAACAACAATGGCTGAAGCAACAGCTGTGCTAAAGTGTATATGTGAATGTCAATGTATCTGTATCTGTGTGTATGTTTGCTGATTTGTATCTCTAAACTGAAAAGTGTATCGCATTACAATCAGATTAAGCTTAAGCCGCTGCATTCGAGTCTGGCTCTCTCTTACTTTAATTTTTTTTTTGAATGGAATTTAGTTAATAAGTTCAATTAAATTAGAATTAGAAAAGAATTTGTTTGTCGGTCTGCCGCATCTCTATTGTAAGTGAATTAAGGCTTCCCTTTTAGTTTGGCCAGAACATTTGCAGACTTTTTAGATAGAATTTCAAATGCCTATAAATATTTATCTACAAAGTACACCCAAAGCATCAAAGAATTTCTGACTATTGCTTACTTTTTTTGCTAGTCTTCCTTGCCTCCTCATGTTAGGGGCATGTCATCCACCAAAAACAAACTCCACGTTGTTGTTCTTTTACCCAGTCTGCTTTATGTATGTTAAAATTTATGGCACTACTGATGCCGCCAGCCACTTCATATCCCTCTGGTCGGCACTCTTCAGTCAATGGCTTCGCGCCAGATATCCAATTTCATATAGAGGACCTCAAAAGACCGCTAGAGGAGTCCGGACAATCATTTGTTTGAACTGAAGTTAAAGCAGCAAGCGGACACAACTCGTTTATATTCAACAGAACGTGGAAGTGGACATGGCATTGGCGTTTGGACAAGGACTTGTACCCAATTGATGAACCGAGCTCTACCAAAGCAAATAAAAGAAGTTGGTACAGACAAGTGTGTAAGTAGAAAAATTATTCAATTGTCTGGCAACGCTTCTGTTTGTTGGCCTTTTTTTTGCGTGATTGACATGGCTAATGTGATGAATAAATTTTAAGCGAGAATCACTGCACATAAATTGAATCGGTTTTTTCAAAAACCTCATAAGTCCATAAATTCAAATTTTTCAGGAATCAATAAAAACTGTTTCATACACAAACAAATGAGTTTTAACGGACTTTTTTATGCTTAATTTGAGCTTAGTGCAGCTATGAGTTAAGAAAACTTCGGCGGGAAAGTTTAATGCTTAAATGTGGTCAAGTTAGCGTTACCGATGCAAAAAAATATGAAGCTCACTTTAGGAGGTGAAAAAAAACTACTGAAAAAATTGCGCATACGAGCCGTAGGCTATGGTCTTTTCAACTTTAATCAGACAATTTATGTGCTCTCGAACTTACCTCATACACATTATCATTTGATGATAATATTAGCGGTTCAATAGCGAGCCTCACAAGGGCCCAGCCCTGGCACTTAATACAGACACATTTAGCAAGCATCCAACTAAAATAAAAACCATAAATGGCTTCACTAAATAAAAAGGCTGACTTTCTCTTCTTTCTTTTTTTTTTAGAAAGCCCCTCAAAAAGGAAACCATTGCAATCAAACAGAAAGTATGCCTGTCTGTGTGTATGAGTGTATGTGTGGCTTTGGGTCCAAATAGCTTCCAGCTAAATTGGCAACACTTTCATAAAAATATAAAAAACACTAAAAGTCACAAAAAAATACAGACAAAACTGATAGAGACAGTTTATTGATTTATTTTATAACTTTTTATATTATTCTAACAATCAACAAACGATATAGTTTAAATATATTAAATAAAATCCAACCAGTCATTATAAATAACAATAGAAGTTTTATCCATGTTTATGAAATATTTTACATGTATTGGGTAAGACCTTTTTTTTTAATGATTTGGCAAATGTAAATTTCAAAGGAATGAATGGAAATTTATTTATGATTTCGAAAGGATATTTTATGGCATTGAAAAATTCGTTCAAATGTTGGCTGCAACTGCGTTTTAAATAGTCCATCCTGAAGGTCCAATTTTCCATGACTCGTTCAAGCATTTCCACTATGTATGTGGCCAATAACACGAGTAATCTTGGCTTCCAAGGCCTCAATCGTTGTTGGTTTGTCCATGTAAACTTTTGACTTTAAGTAACCCCAAAGAAAAAAGGTCTTAATGAATCACCCTTTACTATGTAAATAATAAATAAATATGAATCAAATGTATGCGAAAAGTTGCTAATGATATTACACTCAATGAGCAGAACTAATTCTAATAGAATTAAAACTAACATTCGAGGGTAGGCTGAAAAGTAAATGGGCTAGCCATGAAATTTACTCATAAAACATTTGCATAATTTTTTTTAATTCGGCTTTTTCTCTAGTAGAAAAAAAAGATTTTTTTCGCTTATTTCAACAAATGATTAAAATTAAATATTTTCGAAAGTAACAAAAAAAAAAAAAAACAAACTGAGCATGATCTATTTTTTTTAACCAAGCCCACAGTCTATATTTTTAGACAAGGTACACAAGCTGTGATAAAAGATACTCAAAATTGACAGGCTGGTGGGCTTGCATCTGCTTAAATTTTTCAAAGTATTCGCAAACATTCAAAGAAGTGAGTGCTTAATGCTATTTTCTTTTAAGACGCATAATAGAATTGTTCTAATTAAATGCAAATTATATCAGCTTCTTACGAAATTCTATCCCAATTACGTCAAACTTGAGATATAAAATATTGTAGTAATAGAAAACTTTTTTCTAGCTCTTTTCACATAAATTTCAACAGTATTGGTAGGATTTATAGGTTCGAAAATGTATTCATTAAATTGTAACCCCCCCCCCCCCCCCCCCCCCCACACCCCCCCCCCCCCCCCCCCCCCCCCCCCCCCCCCCCCCCCCCCCCCCCCCCCCCCCCCCCCCCCCCCCCCCCCCCCCCCCCCCCCCCCCCCCCCCCCCCCCCCCCCCCCCCCCCCCCCCCCCCCCCCCCCCCCCCCCCCCCCCCCCCCCCCCCCCCCCCCCCCCCCCCCCCCCCCCCCCCCCCCCCCCCCCCCCCCCCCCCCCCCCCCCCCCCCCCCCCCCCCCCCCCCCCCCCCCCCCCCCCCCCCCCCCCCCCCCCCCCCCCCCCCCCCCCCCCCCCCCCCCCCCCCCCCCCCCCCCCCCCCCCCCCCCCCCCCCCCCCCCCCCCCCCCCCCCCCCCCCCCCCCCCCCCCCCCCCCCCCCCCCCCCCCCCCCCCCCCCCCCCCCCCCCCCCCCCCCCCCCCCCCCCCCCCCCCCCCCCCCCCCCCCCCCCCCCCCCCCCCCCCCCCCCCCCCCCCCCCCCCCCCCCCCCCCCCCCCCCCCCCCCCCCCCCCCCCCCCCCCCCCCCCCCCCCCCCCCCCCCCCCCCCCCCCCCCCCCCCCCCC
>JBAMAX010001531.1:0-33596 GCA_037043745.1 Chymomyza amoena | reverse complement strand
ATACCCTGTACCGTATGGTACCAAGGGTATATTAAGTTTGTGCAAGCCGAAAATGTATGTAACATATAGAAGGAGACGTCGGAGACACCCCAAAGTTACCCTAAAATATGATCAGGGTGAATAGAGAAGTCGATATACCCATGTCCGTCTGTCAGTCTGTCCGTCTGTCCGTGTGAACGCCTAGATCTCAGAGATGGTAAGAGCTAGACTTACCAAACTTTCACATTAGATCCCATATTATTCCATAGGAGGCAAGTTTATTTTATTTTTTTGATATCGGGGATAAATTATATAGCTCCCATGGGGGTGTTTGAGACGACCTCGACAAAAAAAAGCGTTTTAGATGAATAATTCGTTTTTTATGAAGATATCGTAACCAAATTTGGTATATATTTGGTATATTTTTTATAGTTCCCAATCACTGTACCAAATTTGATCGAAATCGGTTGACTATATCATATAGCTCCCATAGGACCGATCGGCCAAAATAACTTTTTTAAAGAAAATTTCGCTATATTTCGTTTTTTAATAAAGTTATCGTAACCAGATTTGGCGTTTGGAAATTTTTTGGACCACTTAAGCAATGTGCCCAATTTGAACAAAATCAGTTGACTATATCATATAGCTCCCATAGGTCCGATCTTCCAAAAAATCGATTTTTTAACAAAATTTGTTGTGTTTCGTTTGTTTGTTAAGATATTGGGACCAAATTTGATATTCGTGAGTTTTTTATAGTTCCTAAGCACTGTACTAAATTTAATCCAAATCGGTTGACTATATCATATAGCTCCCAGTTTTTGTTTTTTTGTGAAGGAACCGGATTTTATTGCGAGCTAGTGGTACAGGGTATCCCAAAGTCGTCCGCGCCCGACTTTACGTACGCCATTTTTTTTTGTGACACAGGGTGTTTAACTTAATTTTCCACGCTTAACACTTTGAGTCAGTACAAACTTAAATTGCAATACGAGAAAGTCCAATATTTTTAAATTTTCGCGAAAAATTCGTAATTTTGCTTGTAAAAGAAGCGAGAAAATGTCACAATAAGCATAAAACGCCCTCTGGCGCCACTCATAACTAAAACTAAACATAAAAAATGAATTCCGTGATCCACAAAACTAGCCATATGCACATAAAAAAATGACAAGTTTTGGTTTAAATATCCAAATGTTGAATTAAATTGTGACATTTCTTTGTTATAGGGAAAAACCTATTTTTAAAAATCTACAGGCTCCACATTCAAGATAAACCGTAAAATACTCCTAGGGGGAATCGCGAATGCCAAATTTGGCTAAGATATCTTTATAAACAAACGAATTATTTATCTAAAGTTTTTATTTTTTTTTTCGAGGTCGTCTGAAACACCTCCTATGGGAGCTATATAATTTAACCCCGATAAAAAAAAATGTAAATAAACTTTTCTCCTATGAAATAATATGGGATCTAATGTGAAAGTTTGGTTACTCTAGCTCTTACCATCTTTGAGATCTAGGCGTTCAAACGGGCAGACGGACGGACGGACATGGGTATATCGATTTTTCTATTCACCCTGATCATATTTTAGGTAACTTTGGGCTGTGTCCGACGACTCCTTCTATATTTTACATACATTTTCGGCGGTACATACGGTACAGGGTATAAAAATTTATGTTGTTGGGTTAGGCAGAGTGCTCAGAAGGAACCAGAGACAGCGTAGGGACACGACGCAGCATTGAAAGATCGCGTGCCACCTGGAGAAGATCCACGGAAGCTGAATTGAAATCGCTGGGGTTAAGCTGGAACTAATTGGGGAAGATAGTCCAAAATCGAGTTCGATGGAAGATAGCAATGGAAGACGCCCTATGCTCCAACAGCGGATAAAGAAAATAAAGAATTGTACCTCATGGAAATTATTTTATGTGCATACATTTTTTTTTTATATATATCTCACTTATTAGCGAAGTGGAACGTTAATTTTAAGTACGCAGATTTTGGGAGACACCCTTTGTGTCCGCTTTTAACAAAACAAGCTTTTTCGTTTTTGCTAAATTAGATACCAATAGATTATGTTCTTTTACCTTTCATATCATATAATTATATGTGCAGAGAGAGTTACTTGGTCTACGAGTTTCACTAGATCTAAACGGTTGCTAGAAAACTTAAAAGATTTGTTAGACCAAGTTTGCTGGAATGACCTAAAAGTGAGAGCTTCCTCTCTTGTTAGCCCTGACCAAGACTTCCACACGGTTTGTTACCTTGGTATCTTCATCAAGGTTACCAGGTGCACTACGTGGAGGTAAGAGTAGGAATTGAGTGCGGAGTCTGCCGATAACAAGATACCATCGGACACATCAGCACTCTAGAAGCACCCTAAAAGTTTGCATTCTTACACTCAAAATATATAAATATCAGACTCCCTGAGATTTTTTCCCATTCGGACGGTTCAAGAAACCACTCCGAGATAAGGTTACCCAAACATCGAAGACAGCATGAATATTAAAAATGTTTCGATGGATCCTGCTCTGGCACAAGAATGGAATGTCAATGCCAAATGTGGCAATTAAAAAAAAGCGGACAAGAAATTAGTTGACTGTGGTGATTCCAGGAAATTTTTGATCAAACTATGTTCTTACTAAGTTTTCCGACAAACCTTGTATAGCAAAAGTAGACTTTGTTCATTGATTCAAATTTCCCACAGCAAGCATTGCTTTATATTTTATCGTTTTACGAACAATACTGAAAATAAAATATTAAACAAAGTATTAAAAATTAAATTTCTTTATTATAATGTCGATCCCGGTATATCTAAACAAAATAAAGAAACGCTTACGCCGACGAATGCCTTTCCGTTACAAGGTGGCTAATTTTCGTATTACTCGAAAGGAGATATTGATTTATATAAGAAACACGCTTAAGTTCCTGATTTCACGAAAACTGCGCCAAGTGGATGGCATGACCTGTTTCCAGATAAACGATGAACGTAAATACGTTAGCCCACAAGGCGGCCAAGAAAATGATATAGGATTCATGTTCGCAGCGTCCCATAAGAAAAAGAAACCGTATGCAACATTGCCATTATCAAATACTGGAAATAAGATAGAAGATGTTGACCATAATAATAATATAGAAGAGCCACTTGAAGCAACCGGAATACGACGTTTGGCCATGGAGACAGATCATTTTCGCCCGCTGCTCAGAGAAATTTTGATTATGTATGTTGAAATTTTTATTTATTTCGTCGAGAAGTTTGGGATCTTCTTTTAAAATTGTTTGGTTATTAATGCGGATATGAAAGTTATTGTAAATGTCCGAAGTAGTTCTCGTTGCCACTGAAGACTCATAAATAAAATTATTTTTGTACTATCTCCTTAAATAAGGATTAGCATTAATCTATAAAATAGAAAACTTTACCGATCTTGCTTAGATTTGTATGTATATTGCTCTATCTTGTAAAGTTTAGGAGATGTTGTGATAACTTGAAATCAACGTACCCATTTAGGTTAGTTTAAGTTGAATTGGCAGTTTAGTCAATGTCTGGGATCACACAAAAACCATGAGGTTCATGGTGCTGCCTAATTGTTAAAAGGGAGGATCGAATTGGAGAAGGGGAAGTGGAGTTGCGGAATAAAAGCTCTAGGGCAACCCTAGTGTGCTGCCTAATTGTGAAAAGGAGAAAAGGAATTGGAGATGGGGTGGGGAGCTGGAGTGGTGCAGGAGTATCAAAAAATATAGGGCATCCCTAGTCACCTAAGTTTCTCTTATGGCAAATACATTTCGAGGATTCGACAAACGCAGCCAAATACAAAAAAAAAAATCTTTTAAATTAAAAAAGGGCAATCAATTTTTGAGGAACATATCACAATAGTCAAAAGTGCCTGCTGATACTGGAGGATAGTAGGATCCTCTTATCTGGGTTTGTTATTTCAATTAGACATTGCAAATTTTTAAAAAAATTTGGAGAACTACTCAATGAACACGGGCAGGGGTGCTTTTCCTAAAATGAGCGGATGATCTAAATGGGCCATCCGGCAGTTGGATACTTATTACATGATGGCTTTAAAAAGAAACTAGGTCGGAATCAATTATTATTGTTACTAAGCTTTATGTAATGTAAAAAAGTGAATTGGCCCGAATCGTATATTACTGTCCCATAAGCCGGAAATCGTAATACATATATAAATGGTATACCATGTATTACATAATAGAACTTGATGGAAAACGTATAAATTGGATGATTTTGATGGTATTTCTATATATACCATATATAGCTTTAAGCCATGGAACAGAAGCTCCAATATCATAATTTAGGGTGCAAAATAATGTCTCTATGGAGTCTCCGAAAACGTTACGCCATAAGTCTTTTTATGTTATATAATATTTGAACAAAATGAGATACATCCAGAACTCCGAAGGCATCCCCTACTTCTACCATGTCTACAGAAGAGCAAACAAGAAATCCATAAATATAACAGATATAGAAAGCTGTACCAACATGAGATTTGACACAAGTATTTCTCGCAAAGACTCATCTTTTGTTTTAAAAAATTTTAATAAAACGTTTCTGGTGGCAGAAAGTTTAGTAAGCCTAAAAAACTGTTCGATTTCAGCTAATTTTTGGGAAATAAATTTTTGGTATCTTAAAAAAATATTGCTTTGACATAATATTTAAAGTAATATTGTTGAACCTTTAAGATGGTCTCGAAATATTATCTTTAGCAAAAATTTAATATAATATTTAAAGAAATAGATTTCCGCTTTGTTTTACGAATTTTCGAAATATTGTTCTGCTAATATAGCTTTAACAAAAAGTTTGCAATGACATGATATTTTAAAAAATAGATTTCCTGCATTTATCCTGAATCTCTCAACTTTATTATTTATAGATTCGATTTTTTGTGTCTTTAAAATATTGTTCTCAAAAATCATGATTACTAAAAATTTTGTTTTGAGATAAAATAATGTATTTATAAAAAATAGATTTCCGCTATTTTTCGTAAGCCTTTAAAATGTTTCCCTCAAATATTATACTTACAATCTTTTCAATTTGAGCTAAATTTTGGACAAATATATTTTTTATTATTATTTTAATATTTATTAATATGTAGTATGTTTTGCGAATCTTTAAGATGGTCTAGAAATATAATTTTTAATAAAATTTTGCACTTAGCTGATATTTGGAGAAAAAGATTTCCTTCATTTTTTGTGAAGCTTCAAAATTCTGTCTGCTTAAATTATATTAAACAAAAATATTGCACTAGAGAATATTTGAAGATAAATGATAAGATCGTAAGATATTTTTTTACGAAATAAATTTCCGCTTTGTTTTAAGAATCTTAAAAATTTTGGTTTAATATTATTGCATTGAGATGATACCTGAATAAATTGATTTCCTGTATATTTTTCGAATCTTCAAAATGTTAGATGAGATATTGGAAGTAATCGATTTTTGTACTTTTATTGAATCTTTAAATTATTTTCTATAAATATTTTATTAAATTCATTTTCACTTCGAGATGATATTTGAAAAAAACAATTTAAAGATTTTGTTCAAATATTATTATCATAATCAAATTTATGGCATTGAGATGATAACTGAATAAATAGATTTTCTGTATTTTTTTCGAATCTTCAAAATATTTGATGAAATATTAGAAGAATTGAATTTTCTGTATTTTTCTAATAAAAAAGATTTTTAAATTGTTTTCTTTAAATATCTTACTGAATAAAATTTCGCTTTGAGTTGATATATGAAAAATACGATTTTTAATATTTTTGGTGACGTTTTAAAATGTTCTACAATGTTCTAAATGTTGAGATGATATCCGAAGAATTAGAGTTGCTCCATGTCTTATGTTGCAAAAGCGCTTCATAAAAATATTTTTTGGTTGACTCAACTAGTTGATTTTTGAGTTTGATTAACCCTTTCATGCACGCTTTTTGCACAGGACAGTTAGAATTCGAGTTAGAATTAGTTAGAAAGTTTTTAACTATTTTGTGGTCAAATAACACAATTAAATAATATTTTCAAGAATTTAGTCGTTCCTACTATTTTGAATAGCCTCTTAACTAATGTGCTTAAAGCAGATATGAATTATTATGCAACATATTGCATCAAATATCGATTATTTGTATTGCTTTTGTTATCGATACTTTGCTGACTTTAAGCTTCGAGTACATAGCTGTGCTGGCGCAATTAAAAATGCATTTAAAAACTATATATTTTTTACACAAACACTTATTTTTAAATATTTCTTTGATTCGATGGCCCTAGCAGCTACCACTCTTTTTTTTAGTTAGTTATTATATTATAATTATTTTTTATGTATAATAATTAATATTTATAAATAAATAAAATTTCAAAGCAAATACTTCTTCAGTTTATTGCTTTAAACTCAATTTAAAACTATATTATAAAAAAAGTAAATTATCTTTATTTTTAAAAAGGAACTTGTAATTTTTATACCCTGAACAGTATGGTACAAAGGATATATTAAGTTTGTGCAAGCCGAAAATGTATGTAATATATAGAAGAAGTCGTCGGAGACACCCCAAAGTTGCCTAAAATATGATCAGGGTGAATAGAGAAGTCCATATATCCATGTCCGTCTGTCCATTTGAACGCCTAGATCTCAGAGATGGTAAGAGCTAGAGTCACCAAACTTTCACATTAGGTCCCATATTATTCCATAGGAGACAAGTTTATTTTATTTTTTCGACATCGGGGTTAAATTATATAGCTCCCATAGGGGTGTTTCAGACGACCTCAAAAAATAAGTCTTAGATGAATAATTCGTTTGTTTATGAAGATATCGTAACCAAGTTTGGCATTCGACAGTTTTTTATAGTTCCCAAGCACTGTACAAAATTAAATTAAAATCGGACTATAGCTCCCATAGGCCCGATCTTCCAAAATAACTTTTTATAAAAAATTCGCTATATTTCGTTTCTTATTAAAGATATCGTCACGAGATTTGGCATTCAGAAGTTTTTTAGAGTATCCAACCATTGTATGAAATTTGAGTAAAATCGGTTGACTATATCATATAGCTCCCATAGGACCGATCTTCCAAAAAAAAAATTTTGAACAAAATTTGTTGCGTTTCGTTTGTTTTGTTAAGATATTAAAATCAAATTTGGTATTCGTAAGTTCTATATAGTGCCTAAGAACTGTACTAAATTTAATCAAAGTCATATATATGTATATATATATATATGTCATATAGCTCCCAAAGGACGAATCGATCCCAAAAAAAAAACGGTTTTTATACAAAATTCGTTGTGTTTCGGTTGTTTGTAAAGATATTTTAACTAAGTTCGGCAATCAGATCATTTTTATGGTACTAAAGCACTGTGTCAAATTTAATCGAAATCGGTTTACAATATCATATAGCTCCCATAAGAATGATCGGGCAAAAAAATGGTTACTAAAAAACTCTTCTTTTTTTGGTTTTTTTATGAAGGAACCGGATTTTATTGCAGCTAGTGGTACAGGGTATCCAAAGTCGACGCGCCTGACATTTTGATATTGCGAACATATAATATTGCTCCCATAAGAGTGCTTCAAAGGACCTGAAAAAAACTCTTTATGAAGATATCGTAATCAACTTAAGCAATCGAATGTTTTTTAGGGATCAAAATCACTGTATCAAATTTGATCAAAGTCAATTGACTATATCATATAGTTAACATAGAATCGATTGAACGTTTTTTGGACTAAACTCATGGTGTTTCGTTTGTTTGTAAATATATCATAACCTAATTTAGCAGTTGTCGAGAGTTCCCAATCACTGTGTCAAGTTATTGAATATCATATAACTCGAATAGGGCCAATCGGTCAAAAATTAAGTGTTTGGTGCAAAATTCGACTGTTTTTGTTTGTTTATATCGTCGATTACAAATATAGTAACCAATTTTGGCAATTAAAATATCTTTTGAAGTTCGGAAACATTATATCGTACGCCATATTTTATTTGTTTAAGCTCAAAGGACTAAATAACATATAAATACCTAAAAAATTTGTAATACTTTACTCCCTATTATACGAGATCGGAATTAACTCACCAAATTGGCTTTTATACAGTAGCGGACAAAAATATCCGGACACCTGATTTGCGCTTGTAAATGCGAACTTTGAAGCGTCGTGGGCGCCGCATAAAAGTTTCGATCGACTTGAAATTTTTTAGTTGTAATCGTGTGTTATTTAGCTTTTAATAAGTGATATGTTTTATGATCTCAAAGCTGTCGGGGAAGTGAAAAAAAAATTAATAGTGATAAATGTCTCAAATGACTGATTTGCATAAAGGAGCCATACTGGCTCTGCGGTCAGTAAATTATGAGCCTCCGTGCTATAAGTGCTGAAGTTGGATTCAGCAAATCTTCGATAGGTCAATTTCTTAACAATTATGATGAATCCGGAAGCCTTAAGACAAAACCTGGCGCGGGGAGGAAGAAGAAGACGACAGACAAGGAAAATAGGATATTGAAGCGTTTAAGTATGGAAAATCGGTTCAAAACCGCTGAAGACATAAGGACCGAATTTGTCCAGTCTGAGGAGTCAACATTAGCACAAGGACTGTGCGAAGACGTCTCGTGAAGGAAGGACTTAATGCTCGCCGGCCAGCAAAAAAACCGGTCTTAACCTTAAAAATGCGTCAAAAAAGCTACAATGGGCAAAATCCACGAGTCTTGGACCTTAAATGATTGGAGAAATGTCATATTTTCTGATGAATCCAAAATAAACGTTTGTGGTTTACGTACGCCGTAAAGTCGGAGTGCGGTTTAAAAACGAGTGCCTAAGACGTACTGTAAGGCAAGGGGGATCCTGATGGTCTGGGGATGTTTTTCCTACTATGGAGTTGGTGATCTGGCCCTCATTGATGGAACTGTAAACGCATAAAAGTATCAACGAATTTTGGACAAACATCTTATACTATCAATTGAGGAGCACCTTTCGTATTCCGATGATTTCATTTTACAGGACGAGTTAATTAGTTATTTGAAGAAGGTGGACATACCAACGTTGGACTGGCCAGGCAATAGTCCGGATTTAAATCCGATTGAGAATCTCTGGCATATTTTAAAGATTAATATAACGAAGGGGATACCCAAAATATTAAAAGAGCTGGATTTCATTGAGAAAAATGTGTGGTTCAAGGACATTACCATTGAAGCAATCCAAAATTTAGTTGATTCAATGCCAACGCGCATAAAATCGGTCATTAAAAATAGTGGAGGACCAACAAAATATTAAAAGTTACAATTTAAGTGTATTTAATATCGTACTAAATAAAAATAATTTACTTATAATTTTAACTAAAAAAAAATTATAAGTCTATTTGGCTACCCTAAGCTGATAAGTCATTTTTGACTCAGTTCACTATTTAGTTTATCTATTTTTACAGAAAGCTTTTAGAGAAAAAATCTCTCGGCCTATAAAAGTAAAACAAATAACTTATACAATAAAAAAATTTCAAACCGATATAAGCTTATTTACCACGCTAACGCCGATTCAAAGTTCACACATGCAGCCGAAACTAAGTGTCCGGATATTTTTGTCCGGATATTATTACTGTATATACAAAGTAATTAATCAGACCAGGAATCTCTTTCAACCGCTGACACCATTCCGCACAATCCTTTTAATCCAAAAGCAACGAAATATTATTAATTTATATAATATTATATATTTAAATTTTGGATCAATAGAATTTAAAGAAATATCAAAAAACTTTGGAAAATATTTGTGAATTTCAAACAACATAAAGAATGCTAGAATACTCCTTAGTCCTGATTACCCTCCGCAGCTAAGGGTAAGTTATTATAAATGCTTTGAGAAATAATGAAGATTAATATAAGAAATTCATATTAAAGAAAATCAGTTAGCAACACTGTTTAGACTAATTCATAGTAACTAACTTAGTATCTTGCATTCAATTAACTATTATCCTTTTAAAGCTAAATTTCTCTAGCAAGCAGCACTTACAAATAAATTTAGCTTAAAGCCAAAAGGCATTATAAATAAAGCAGAAATACCAGGAAGGACTAAAACAAAAAGCCATGTCCCCTCTCCCCCCACCAACAGAAGTACGCAATATTCGATGCTTAGCAAGATCATAAACAAATCCATTTTGTTTTTGGACAAGCTGGAGGAGAGCAAGCAAGAAGAAAAAACAAAACAAACCCATAATGAACTGTACAATCCTGGTTCCCCATTCCCCTGTGCGCCCCGCCACTCGTCTAGTGTCCAATTCAATTGGAACTTTGGATTTTAGTATGCATCAAACGTTTTACAACTATTTTTCTTAACGCGTTTTATTGGCGCAATGGGAGCAACGGCCGGTTGCTTGGTCGACGGTCCGGACGCTGTGGGGTCTTCCATCCCCCACGCTGGTTGCTTCTGGGCCATGGACACGTACTCATTTAAGCCATAGAAGCGGGAAGTACTTGATGGTTCTTGTTGTTGTTGTTGGCGTTCTGGCCATTGTCATATTAAAACCACAATGACGAAAGCAAAGAAACGTCTGTTGGTTTTTCTTTAGGCAAGGGGGGGGCGGGATTGTGTTGTTGTTGTTGTTGGGAAGCCAATTTCACTTTACCAAAGGCGGCAACGATGGCGACAATGATGACTAAGAAGTCAGTCGGCAAATGGACAATCGTTAAACGCAACGCTTGTGGAATGTTCAAAATTTTTGAATACCAACTAGAAGTAAAGTGTAAAGAGATTCTTAATGATGCTACTCAGCCTGGTTTGCATGTTATGTATGTGCACAGTAGCTGCAAAAAGTTTGAGTACATAATAAAAAGTGAGGATTATGGTTGCTGTCAAGGTTGGCCTATAATGATTTCTGGGCAAGGAAATGTTCTTCCTTTTTTTAAGTACAATTATTCCTTAAATATGTCAATAATATTTTTTTTTTTTTTTTGAATACTTGATTTTATACTTTTTTAATTTGGTGTAAATATGAATCAAATTGCTTTGGTGGAACAATGTGAATAAAAATATAACCAAAATTTTGAAATATTAAAAAAAAAAAAGTTTTTCTTACTTTATTTTTTTTTTGTCAAAAGATATCAAAAATTGTAATACATTTTTATAATATTTTGTATGATACAGAAATTTAAAGAATTCGGTTAATTTTTAGGATAATTAATTAAATTTAACGCGATTTTAAATAGTCCTAAATTATTTTTAGTAAGAAATTAAACCTTACCATAAATAAGTTTTTTATTAAATTATTTTTCTTTTGAATTTTAATGTAACATTAATATTATCGCTGCTATTTGTATAAAATCATTTTAAATAAGGACGTCTTTAAATTTTTTTAAATTTAAGATTTAAAATAATACAAAATTATAAATTTTCCTGGTTTCAATAAAGGGAAATTCATAATATCAATTTGAAATAAAATATTAAATATTTTTGAAATGACAAGCGATCTCAGGTATATACCAACTATCTAAAAAACAAAATATAGCGAATTTTGATTTAAAAAAAGTTATTTTGGCCGATCGGTACTATGGGAGCTATATGATATAGTCAACCGATTTCGATGAAATTTGGTACAGTGCTTGGAAACCATAAAAAACTTTTGAATACCAAATTTGGTTACGATATCTTCATGAACAAACGAATTATCCATCTAAAACGTTTTTTTTTTGGTCGAGGTCGTCTCAAACACCCATATGGGAGCTATATAATTTATTATGCTTAACAGCAAATATCTCTAGTTGTACTAATTTGATTTCGATAATTTGACTTAATATATTAATTGAATAATCCATCGGTTATATTTGGAGCATATTTTTCTCAAATTTACGATTTGGTCACTATTTACTTTTTTATTTTCGTAAATTTTAAACCTATTTTCGAATCTATCAAATACTTTCGGATTTAGGTGAGAGATGCTTCATCGGTTTTTTTGCTATCCTAATACAAAATTATTTCCAACTTAGTTTATGAGTCAGAGATTTTTTATTAAAAAAAATGAACGATCACCTCAAGTGTGTGTCGTAGGACGAGAGGATGCGATCCTCTTATCCGTACCGTCCCTCGTAAGGGGAGTAGGAGGGACGCTACTCACACACTTGCACATCTCATATAGCGGTTTCGGCTACTTGTTTTTCTTACGGGGGGCCTTGTAAGGGGGCCTAGCCATTTCCCCACACCTTCCCTCCCGACCAGCTTCTTTCTCACTCTCAGCAGCTGCAACTAACATCAGGGGCAAGGCAGGGCAGGGGATATGTAGCCTGCCTGCCTCTCCCTGTCGTTTGTTGCAGCAACGCAACTGAAACGTCAGGCGCAGGTCTCGCCTTCGTTTGTTGCGTAGCGAGACAGGGTCGGAATCCAACTTAATGTCCCTCTGTCTCGTCAGACAGGGTAACTTAATGCCCAGATCTGATATTGCCAAGAGGGTGAAAAAGCTGGACAGGACAACAGCTTGGAGGGCTCCGCTCGCAATGAGCGCCGCAATTATGCAGGGCTGCGACCAACCTTCAACTGCCGCTATGAGACGCTCGACCGCCCAACAGATAAGCGATCAAAGTTCTATTTAGACGCTGAAGTCGCTGAAACTCAAGTTGAGAATTATAAGCCGTTTGCTTTGCAGAGCGAGCAAGGGGTTGTTGTTAGCTGACGTCACTGCTAAAGCTTATGAGCGAAAGAGCTAGCTGTATGACAACGCCCAATAGCATTAAGCAATAATAAGAGCTTATATTTTGCGCTCTCTCGCTCTCTCACAATATTAATTATTTAAGCACTGCAAGATTGTAAAGCATATTGCATTTATTTCAATCAATTTTTAATAAATTCAATAAAAGTTGATACAAAAAAAAAAAAAATAATATATTTAATTGTTGCGGTTGCAGTTTAAAATAAACATAAAAAAAATTTATGTTTTTTAATGGTGCGCTCCTGGATACGAACTCGAGTCTTTTAATGTTATTACATTGCAGCAAAGAATATAGAACCGTCAGGCTGTCCTTCTGTCCGTTTGAACGCCTAGATCTCAGAGATGGTAAGAGCTAGAGTAACCAAACTTTCACATTAGATCCCATATTATTCCATAGCAAACAAATTTATATTATTTTTTTATTATCGGGGTTAAATTATATAGCTCCCACAGGGGTGTTTCAGACGACCTCGAAAAAAAACAAAAGTCTTAGATTAATAATTCGTTGTTTAATGAAGATATCGTAGCCAGATTTGGGATTAAGAAGTTTTTTAGAGTATTAAAGCAATAAACCAAATTTGAACAAAATCGGTTGACTATATCTAATAGCTCCCATAGGGCCGATCTTCCAAAAAATCGATTTTTTAACAAAATTTGTTGTGTTTCGTTTGTTTCTTAAGATGTTCGGACCAAATTTGATATTCGTGAGTATTTTATAGTTCCTAAGCACTGTACTAAATTTAATCCAAATCGTTTGACTAAATCATATAGCTCCCATAGGACCAATCGGTCCAAAAAAACGATTTTTATACAAAATTCGATGTGTTTCGTTTGTTTGTAAAGATATTTGAACTGTACGTATTATCGTAGAGCAATCCGAGGAATTCAAATCTACGTTATGTCTAGTTTTTATAGATTTTCTGAAAGTAATTGACAACTTTGATAGGGAATATTGCTTCCCTGGCACTTGGAGATAGACGGATTCCAGACAAAATTATCAATATCATAGAAGCGTCGTATATAGGGTCCTCAAGCCGAGTTTTGCACGGCGGACAACTAAGCGATCCTTTTGAATGCAATAGCGGAGTGAAACAAGGATGCGCCGTTCTTGATTTGGTATTTGAAGCAGATGAATTCAATAGTTTTAGAATCAATTGGAAATTTAACCATAAACTAGGAGATCTAGAATATGCGGATGATGTTGAACTATTGTCATCCCGTCATTCGTATCTTCAAACCCAGTTAGATAGACTCGTCACAGAAGCCTCAAAATTTGGTCTTAAAATCAACTGCGCAAAAATGAAAAGTTTGCGGGTAAACCCCACCATTGGATGATGTAGACTGCAGAATTTGTAAAGCCATAGCTGCCTTTGGACAATTAAAAAGATTCTGGCGGGACCCGAATATCTCGCGAAAAACCAAAATACGACTCTTCAACGCTTGCATAAAGACGGTGCTGTTGTATGGTTGTGAGACATGGCTTATCACCAGTATTATTGTCAAGAAGCTCCAAACATTTGGAAATCGACGTCTCAGAAGCGTATTACATACCGAACCATTACCAATGTGCGCCTTTGGGAACTTTGCGAACAAAAACCAATCGAGATTGAAATTCGCAAGCGCAAATACGGTTGGGTGGGTCACACGCTGCGCAAAATTATGATCAGATACCGCCTGTAGTTCTGGAATGGAACCACAAGGTAATCGATCCAGAGGCAGACCTAAAATGATCTGTCACAGGACTCTCAGCCGGTACACCTGGAAATCAATCATCGGTTACGAGTAACAGGGAGCATATAACCTTTGTGAATGACTACGTTTATAATTTGTTTAAATTATGAATATGTCCTTATAATATAATAAGAGCTGATAAAGAATCAGAGCAAATTAATGTCCCTTGCAATATTATTTGATCTATGCTTAAAAACTAAGCTTTTGTTAATTATAACATGAATAAAGGTTTTTTTATGTTGAAACACCAAAAGTGATAATAATATAAAATAATAAAAAATAAATACATTGTGTTCTACCACAAAGACTACATATAACGAAATTTTTTTCGAAAATCTCCGTATTTTTTTGCGACCATCTCATCTCTCTCAACAGCAATTACAGCTTAAATGTGCCAAAGCATTTGTAGGTTGTGTTTCCAAATGGTAACAACGATCTTTAACAGCTCTTTTTTAGTTGTAGGGCTTTCATCCTAGCTTCAAATTCAAAAACTACTAGTTCTGAACCCTTATGTCGAGTGAATGTCCTGGGCAGTCAACAATATTCACTTTTTTTAACTGAAAAGGTTGACATCTGCCATCGTGCATAAAAAACGGCTTTTCCCGTAAGGTGAAGCATTTTGCAATTGCGGCAAAAATAATAATTTATTGGAATAAAAATAAGAAAACAAGAAAAATATCTAATAATATGGCAAGGTACTGTAAATTTTGCTGCGAATTCGACTTACAGGGTCCGGCACTCGAAGTGTAACCAAATTCAGACCGCTCGCGCAGCTGACGCACGGGCATCAGCTGTCTGTAAGTTAGCTAAATGATAGTTTAGAGTAATGTTTACAAATATTGTTTTGCAACAAAAACATATGAAAAGAGGTCGCAGTTTTTTATTTGTGAAGACTCACAGGTCGCTAGGGATGTGCCCTATAGGCACCAACAGATCTCCTATGTTGTATGGAATTTTATCCATGTATTTAATTTGTTTTTTGTTGCGGCGCCGTTTTGTGGTGCGCCCCCACTGCGGATCCCGCATGGTATATTTTGCCCTGTCTGCAGCCAAATTGTATGGGACGACGCGGCTGCGCAAAGTCTTAAAAATTTCTTTATTTTCTACTGTCTTGTTCATTTTCCTTTGACTCTCAATTTCTTATTGTCTGAACAAGGGTTACGGCTACAACTTTTAATGTTATCGATTTTGACAACTCGATTTTAATAAGCAAGTTTGTTTGCGAGACACTAGCCACGGATATATCCGTATATATATATAATAATAATATTTTTAATTATACCACTTCTTTTTTGTTTAATTTCAGTTTTGATTCAAAGACAACATGAGCAATAAAACGATTTTAGATCTTTCCGAGTATTGCTTTTATGAGATTTTATCATACTTGGATGTGAAAGATCATGTGAAATTCTCACAAGTTTCTTAGTGATCGCCAAGTATTCGTAAATTGGTCTAGAAAGCACTACAAAGATTTTACAATTACAAAGTGGAATAAGCAACTGTTTTTATAATACCACAAAATGTAGTAAAGCTCACAGACTTGCAACCAGCGAATCCGATTCTGAAGAGGAAAATCAAATTGACGATAACCAAAACATCTTGACAAATTAGAGAAGAATCCACATTTGAAACTAACAACGCGTTTAAATCAAGTGTTACGTGCCAATTAACAGACTGTGGCAAAATGATATTCTTATAACTACACTACTTAAAAAATCAGAAAACAATACTAAAATACAATACGAAGCAAAATAACAAAATAACAAGAGCCAACTAGTTAAAAAAGTTTGACTGGATGTGGCTCATACGTGAACTATTAACTCAAACATTGCTTAAACATAATGTGAATTACAAGCGCATTTATGTTAAAAAGTGTAGCATATTTATAAGATCTGTTAATATACAGCGCCTGCTCATGTTAACTCGTTTTGGTGTGAATTACAAGCGCATTTGTATTAAAAAGTGTAGCATATATATAAGATCTGTTAATATAATTAATTAATTTTAATTAATTAATTTTTAAAATAAAAATTGCTCAGAAACTTTAATTTTTATTATAAAAATTGAAAAATAAGAGTTATCTTGCAATTTTTAAATAAAAAGTGACATTTAATTATTATTTCATAATTTTTATTTTTTAAGTCAAAAAATAAGAGTTAAGCTTGATTTTTTGGATAAAAGTTAAGAATGAAAGTTGATCCTTTTTTCAGATAGTTCATCGAAAATATGATATATAGTGCCTTGCACTTTCATCCAAAGACATTTTTTCTCTTTGATTTTTTAAACCACATAACTCTAATTTGCGATCCCTGGTTCAATTCGATTAACATTGAAAAACTAAATCCCAAAAAACGCTTTAGAAATCCAGCTTCCGCGCATATGTTTCATAACTATTAGCAAGCACTGTTTGTTGTGCTTATATTGGGCCCATCATATTTATTATGTATCTGTGTGACTGTGCGTGTGTGTGTGTATCTGTGTATCTGTATCCTTGTAGTAGTGTGCCATGCTCGATGACGACGTGTTTGTAATGCCCAAAAGAAACAAACAGAAACGCGACAGAACACAAAATTAGGTTAAATGCAAACGATGAAAATTTGTCCATTTTGGGTCCATCTTGGTTTTGTAGTTTCTTTGGTTGTGCCGGGGTCCAGGGGAGCAGCAGAAGGATACTCTTTTAGATACTCTGCTACAATAAAATAAATGTTTCTGGGTAAGCGGCAAGGGCTGCACTTGAAATAATGTGGCATGTGGCACACACACACACACACACACACAACTGGGCGACAGTCAACAGGCCGCATAGCACTTATACAAATGCATTTGGTGCCAGCCAGTCGCAAAATCCAAATCCAAAGCGAAATAATTTTTGTTTAATCCAATGCAAGTGGCAAGTGGCAAGGGACAAGCACGACACTTCCTGTGACGCAATTAGTGCAACATTGTTTTACATTTAGCCATTTTTTGTTGGGTTTCTGTTTTTTTTTGCTAGCTGCCTTTGACTTTCAGCAAGGTTTTATGTGCTTGTTGCATGTTGGTTGTTGCCGGCGCCAAAGCGCCTTAAAGTATCCTTGGCTACACAAAAAAATAAGGGGCAAGTTTAAGCGCAAAGTCAAAGTGGTTTCGGGCACAAAAACAACAACAACAGCAACACCATGAGGCATGAAGCAACATGCCACCACATGAATGAATGAACATGAAATGAGTTAAGTGCCGCCGACCGTGCTTCACTTTTAATTTTTGCCCTGCCAGCCGCTGCCTGCGTCGCTGCCGCTGCTGTTGCAACTGTCAGGAGCGTCGACAGAAAAACTAAAACATTTTCTAGGGGCTCAATTGCATTAATTTTGTAGTTCCTTAGATATTTCATTGCAGCAGGGGGCATAGCTGCTACTCAACCCCCTCTGTACACGCCACTGGCAGCTGTTGTTGGTTTTTGGTTGTTACAAGTGCGCTTAGTTGATGAGGCCATTGTGAGCACAGCAGCAGCAGCAGCCGGAGAAGCGACTCCTGGCAAGTCTCTCAACCCTTGGTTAGGCTTTAAAAACAAATCGCACAAAAATTTGTGCGCTTTAAAATGTCCGTTTTAAAGGCTTGCAATACAAAATTTCAAAAGCTCTGCATATGAAAGGACTTTTGAAAATATCCTCGAGCCAACAAAACAATAAACAAAAACAAAAAAAAAATATGAAGTACAAACTTTAAGAGTTTTTTGCGAAACAAAAAGTGAAATTGTATGACATTTTGAGAGGGAAGTAAAGTTGCTTGAGATGTTGCAAATGCTAAACAAGGTATCAGCTAGATGGAGACTTATTGACCATGACCGCAAAATAAAAAGTTTAATAAAATTTACTCAAACTTGTATTGTTAAGGTAAAATATTCAAAAAATGTTAAATTAAAGAATTTAAAGGTTTCTTACAATAAAGTTTGCAAGATTTACAGAAATTTGGCTATTTTTTTTGATCAGAATTGTCCATTTTTAAGAGCATCCTTTTTTTATAAATTAAACTTAAAATTATTTCTTCAATACAAAAAAAAATTGTTAAAAATCAAAATGAAATCTTGAGTAAAAAATAAATAAATATAACGAAAAGTTTGATTCTTAGTCTTTCTTTTTTCTAATTTAAAAAAATCTCAAAGAATCACAAAATTCCTTTAATTAAATTAAAAGTTTTGAATTAAGTTAGAGAATAATAATATTAAATATTTTTATATTAAACATAAATTTAAAAAAATATATTATTTAAATAAGAAAAAATTCTTAAAAATCAAAATTAAAAAAAATAAAAAAATAAAATTTAAGGTTCAAAGCATAGTCAAGAATCAACAAATAAAGTGAGATTATTGGTTTAAAAAAACTTTAAGCTCGAAAAAAGCAACTTATATTATCTTTAAGTAATTTAAGAAGATTATGAAAATCTCATTTTTAGTTAGAATAAGATAAAAAAATAAAACAAGTTAAGATTTTTAACATTTTGTTGACGGTTTTAGATTTTTTACAGTCTTATTTAAATCGCAAGCAACCTTAACTTTAAGTTTTTTTTTTTACCAGTTCCTCTATTCCAGTTACAAAAATAATTTGTCCTAAAATATCTTTTTTGGTAAAGAAAGGCTGAGGTTGTAGCAATAAATGTAAGTTTTAGATTTTTTTGAGTCTTTTCTTTTTATTTAAGTAATTTTTCAATTTAAGATATAATAAAATGTTTTCTAAAAATGTGCCACATAAAATCTTATTTCAAGTTTGTGCAAAATACAATATTAAAATATTGTTTACGATCTAAGATTTTTGTGGCTCATTGTTACATGGAAATACAATTTTTTTTTTAAATGTAAAAATTAATTCTAAATTATAAAAGATATTGGCCGTATATTCCAACTTCGAACTCTAGGAGATAGATATACATAGCTATATAAAGGTTTTATACTCAAAGTCATTCATGCTTTATATATTATTCATGGATTAAAAATGTATTATATTGAACCATCCATAATTTGCCTCGAAGGTTGAATAGCTTTGCCAATAAAGAGTAAAGGATATAGATAGACAGTAGATGGCATCAGCGACAAAGGTCAAATTAAGAACACGCAAAAACGAATCCGAAAAAATTTCTCGTTTTCGTTTAAAAGCTTATGAGGGATATTGAGAGACTTTGTATTGAGGATGAACTGGCTAGATAAGGAACTACCAGCATCCTGCTACAAGACAAAGAGAGCCTGGGTATACTTATGGCCAGTTATAGACTGAGGTAACGAAATTGCTTAGCCCTTACTGCAAACATGATGTGGAATCGGTCATCGAACACTGCAAACTTGTCCGACTTTTTCCAAGAAAATAATAAAGAAACTTTGCTGTCTTAATAGAGCTCAATGGTCGACCGTAACCCGAGCTATTACTGGACACTAGTTAGTAGGAATCCACGCATCCAGGCTAAATGCTCTTCATAACAATTTCTGCATAAGCTGCCTTGATGAAGAAAAGCTACAGGTGGTGGAGCACCTTTTTTAGTTACTGTCCTGGATTGTGGACGTGATCAGCAGGGGACCTGCTGCGTTGGAATGTTGGTGTTAGGTCCACCAAGCGTTATCACAACGGGCCAATTCTTTGGCCTAAGTAAGTTAAGACGCCAAGCCCCAACTGCCGCCCTAATCTATTACCCGTAATACGAGATACGTAATCTATATATATAAAAGAATGTGGTGTTGGTTACACTTTTTATAACTCAAAAACCGATGAACCAATTTGGCTGAAAATTGGTGGAGAGATAGCTTAGAGCCAGGAGACGGACAAAGGATACTTTTTATCGCATTCGACCGCGTTTCCGTAAAGTCACTATAAAACGTGGCATAATAAGAGCGCATCTGACATGGAATAACAAAAGAAATACTGATATTATTGTTAATAAATATTCGAGGTCCCACATCGTTGAAACGTGATGATCGCAATGAACGTGAAAGAATTCGGTTAAGACAGACCCATGAAGCGTGACATTCGACTAATAAAGGTGCAAGTTTGAATCGAGCTGCAAACTAATCTTAAAATCTTATATATTTCAAGATAAGTTAACTGGGAACCTTACGATGAATAAACAACTTTAAGAGCATTCAAAAAGTTTGGGCAGGACAACATCAGCCGGCCTCACTAGTACGAGATAATCATTATATTTTAAGTACGGAAGAATAAGCCGAATGGAATGGGACTTTCCCATTATGCGACTCCAGATAGATTTCAAGAGATCTAACAACAGAATCACGTTGGAGACACCCAAAGATACCTTAAGTATGAAAACGGCAACAAAAGCAGTGGATAAGGATAAGAAGATGTCCGTCTTTCACGCCTTAATCTAATTGATTGTCACAGCTAGAGCAACGAAACTTTAGAGCTAGATCTTTTGACATAATGTCACGGAAAACAAGTTTATTTTGTTAGCTCCCGTAAGCCGTGTTGGTTGGAAAGTTTGCCAGCGGCCTTGTACCGCTTAAAATTCTTCTACGTGTCCATGCTAAATTTTCAGAAAATTAATTATTTTAGAAATAATAAGGGTAGGGCTTTCCGCAGTCGAGCCGAAAATTTCTGGGATTAATTAGCTGCCAAGCCAGGGAACTCAAATAATAGCTGTGCGGATAAGAAAAAACCAAAGCATACAAATTGTTTAAGACGAGACTACAAACCACATTATAATTTTTTGAAAGACATACACAAAAAATCAACAGATTTTTATTTTTAATTTACTTATAAGAATCTTGTTTATACACTTTTTTTAAACTAAAAATAATAAAATAATATTATAGCTAAATATTTATTTTTATTAACATACCGCAACGGAGTTGTTGTAATGTAGTAGGGGACATTAAGAAAGAGTTTTGAGCAGTTGGATTAGTTGAATCGACTTACATTATTCTTTGTGTAGCATTTATCATAGTTTTACTTTATTCGGGCTGGCGAAAATCCTCAGGCTGAGAGGATGGCGCCAAGAGCATGCCCGCTGGGCAATGGACTGTGTGCTGGATGAGCTTGACTGAGGCACTTGGGCCAGTGTACGGTCTAGCTGAGGCAACAGCGCAGCAGTATCCGGATTTCCATATCTGGAGCCATGGCCAGAGGTACCTGAGAGCAGGCATAAAATGCCATGGGATGGTTCCTAAGAACAAAAAATGCAACCAATCCTCACGCGCTGGAGTCCTCTAAGAAAACAACTCGGACTGGGAGGTCAACCCAAACGACGCGTCGCGACGGTGGAAAGTGAAACTGCTACTACCGGCGGGCACGGAGGGAATAATACCCCTCTGTGTGTCGCCAGCTGTCACACCTCTGTACCAACCAGTACAGAGGTGTGACAGCTGGCGCACAGCAGGCCAGGACAGATGTATGTATACTGCGACCCAGAAGGCTAATGCGGGAAGCGCAGGAAGACAGAGGCCAAAGAGACTTTGGAGCACCTCTTCTGCCGCTGCCATAAAGCGGAGCAGCGCATCAAGCCATAAACATCAAAGAAAGCCCTTTCTTACGTCACTGAAAGAAGCAGCCGACAGGGCGCCTCAAAAACTATTGACGTTCTTCAGGCATACGAGCATACTCGACGTTAGTCACTGTACACCAGCGCCATCCTCCGGTTCCACAAAAGACTATGCAATCTATGTGTGACTCCTCCCAGGGATCAACCTAACCTTTACTATAGTTTATTCGTTGATTTCGATTGTGAAATGCAAACAAATAGTATTGAAAACTGAAATAAGACCTTACGTCGTGTTACTAATTGTAATCGCTACGTAAGAAATTCGACTTTGACCTCTACCTGAAATAGATGTTAAAAAATCTGATTCAACAAGATATGATTGGAATACCCCCTTTAAAATGCGCTGCAATTTTGACCACTCCTTAGGGCCCCTTTTATGATACAAAATTTGAACCAAGACTTCTATAGAAGTTGTGGCCATGAGGAGGAGCTGGAGACAGTGGAGCACCTTTTCTGCCACTGCCCTGGATTATGTAGGACAAGGTTTCGCTTGCTTATGTCTTGTTTTCTAATTGATCTTTCCCAGCTCTCAGACAAGAGTCCAAAAGGCCTTTTAAATTTAATTTTCTTATTTTTTAATATTTAAAATAAAAATTAAAAATAAAAAATATTGGTCAGTTTATTATTATAAAAAATGTATTCTGCTATATTATTTTTTTACAACTTATTTCGCAATTTATATTTTAAAAATTGAAATTAAGGGCAGCACATGTCCCTATTAATGATTTAAAATGGAAAATTCCAAGCACTTTTTGGATCCAATTAAATTAAAATTTGAATTACTAATATTGACTCCAAGGCATCGGAGAATAGTTCGTGCAATGTACATCACTTAATAAATAATATGGCTAGTTTTATAAAGGTGTTATCTAATTAATTGAATGTCCTCTCGACTGATTACAAGTACAAAATATAATATATATATATATAAAACTATATAAAATATAATGTCATCTTATTCTGAAATTATCTTATCGATTAGGTGCAAACTCCCATATAGACTACGAGTATAAAATGTTCAAAAAATTTACACATAGCACACATCTGAATACTATCCGCCAAATTTCAAATATAATTTCTGTGGTTATAAATATTCTGATCTGCAAAATAAAATAATAATATCTTTAACTTTGAAACATTTGACCTTAAATATATTTGTCAGTTCTCCACAGCGTTAAAAATAGATCTTAACTTCCTTTTGCCCAAAATTGTAAAACTTCTTAAATTATAATATGTCCAGCAGTTTTTATATTTAAAAACAACGAGGACGTATAATCTCCGTGTCCGAAACCAAGAGTCAGTTATAATGTCCAAATATATAAATAAATATATAGATAAATAAATATATAGATAATTTTCCGCGACCAAAACAAAGAGCCAGCTATAATTTCCAAATATATAGATAAATACCTTGAACTCGGAGATTAGAAGAGTTGAATTTAACAAGTTTCATGAAAATCGGATGTAAGCTCCAAAATGTATTGGTAATAATGGTTTTGTTTTAGATCCTTTTATTTATTCGTACCTACTTAGTCAGACCCAAAGCCCCAAATATATTTCCTTATGTCAGCTTAATGAACATAAGTTTAATATCTATAAAACCTACAATTAAAACATTAAAGATACTGTTTAATAGCTTTATTTTAATAATTTATTTTTATTTTAAGTCTTAGTAATTAATAATTTTAATTAGAACCTTAAAAAAGTTTTTTTTTTACCATTTATGTAATCCCTTAAATTTTGCTATCTAATTCCACGCATACCAGTTTCTTATTTTAAAAAGTTTATTTCCTTAAATTTTGTCCACAAAGATAGACTGTTAGTTAGCAGTAGTAATCATATCAGCCATTTAATTCAATATTAGTAGATGCAACAATTTTAGATAGAATTTACCTGACATAACTTTTGGCCAACAAAATAGTAGCTAACAAGCATAATAACTGAATATCTCGAATATTTCGAATATGTTGAATGAATTGGCAACGTTACTGTCAAGGCAGCTGCAGATGCGACCACAACCAATCCAACCGCATTGGCAACACTGGCTGCCAACTGTCTGACTCTGTCTGGCTTTCTGGCACTCACTCTTGCCCTCTCTCTCTCGTTTAAGTGTGGCCAAATGTTAGAGCCAAAAAAGTGAAAGTAAGCTCGTTCAATTAAACATACAAAACCCCAAAAACAAAGTTGCCAACGAGCATTTTTAATTGATTTTTACGGCAATGCAGTTTCAAAGTACCCAAAAACCATGCCCCCAAACTGTGCCACTAATGTGTCAGTGTGACGTCAAGTCGTCGGGGGGTATGTGTGTGAGTGTGTGCGATGTGTGTCTGAAAAGTTTACAATAATTTTGCACATTCAATAGCCGAAAACTGAACGCAAAATGCAAACTTTAGGATGGCCATTGCAGCTGCACATTGGCATAGTACAGAGGTGTAGGAAGCAAAAAATTTCAAAGGGGTTGTAAATAAGTTGGCCAAAAACTCGCAGTGTAATCTTGGGAATAGAAAATTTTAGTTTCACTTTTGCCAATTTTGATCGAAATTTATTTTTCTTTCGTTGCTGATCCCCTCTGGCTGCAACACTGTTAGAGTTAAGCGCACACACAGGACAAGGATAACGTTGATGAGAATGACGATGTGGCCGCAGGGAAAGTTTTCGCTTACATCCTACACCCACACACACACATGCAGATAGAAACGTTTCGTTTGTATGGCATTTATATGTTGGCATATTTTGAAAAGCAGTTTTCCAAATTTCCACACTCACACACACTCAAACACACACACAAAGAGTTCAAAGCTCAACGCATGATTGTGAAAATGAAATTGCAAAAAGTTAGGGGCGTTCACATAAAGAGCAATACAGAAAAGGCATAGAAAATAAAAAATAAAAAGTTACACAATTTTTTGTTTGACATTTTAGTCCTGCAACAACAACAACAAACATAGCAAAAGCCCAGAAGGAATGAAAAAAATACAAAAAAAAAAGTATCTAGAACTCGCTTTTTGCATAATTTCCTGCGATAGTTGGTTGCTGATTTTTATTTTTCTCCATTTTCATTGTTGTCATTTTCAATGACAGCGGCCATTGTCTGGACACCATTTTATATAAATATAACTGCCTCTATGTGCCTTTATACGTGTGCGTGTGTCCTAGCTGTGCGTGTGTGTGGATACACCAGCTGTGTGCAAATAATTTTAATTTCATATCTGACTGCTAAAAGTTTCTAATTGAAATTGCTCTGTGCGCCGCAAAGCATGCTGCAAAAAATTGAACTATTTAATTTCAATTACAAAATGGCTTAGCTTCGGACAAAGTCAAAACCAGTCTAACACACACACACACACATACGCACATATGCAGTTGCTGACAAGGCCCTTGAGTCAATCAATTCATTTTGTCTTTGTGTAAGGCCACTTGACACGTAAAAACCTGAACTTCTTTATAGAAATTTGATGATCAAGTAAAGGCATTAACTACTTTCAAAGCAACTAGTTGGGAACTGGTGCAAAAAAGTATAGTCGCGGGCCAACGAAGAGCGCGTTTAACTTAGCACAGCTCACACTTAAGCTTATCTGCGCTGAACTTCTCTATTGAAATTTTATGATCACGTAAAAGTATTAACTACTTTGAAAGCAAGCAGTTGCGAACTGGTGCAAAAAAGTATAGTCGCGGGCTAACGAAGAGCGCGTTTAACTTAGCACAGCTCAAGTGCTCTCTTAAAGAGCCTAGACAAATTGTGATGTTACGATTTTGCTTCATAGTAAATATTTTTTGAAATGTAGGCCGGAATGAGTTTTTATCAGTCTTCCAAACAGAATGTGGGTGGACTGGAAAGTGTTTGGAAAAATGGTCTTGGCATAGCGGACATAAAACTTCTGGTAGCATTCCTATCTGGGCACCACACTGTATGATACCAACTATAGAAAATTTCCCTATCAGCTTTGTCTCGACGACAAAACCACCAAACATTCTCTATCTCTGCCCAGCGCTCTCAGATGCTCTCATATGAATTGGAACGGATAAGTGCCCTTCATCTTAGGTCAATACCAACAAAAGAAAAACCTTTTGCAGTAATTTATGGTTACGGCACAATCGATCTTCTCGTCGCAGTGCCCCACCTCTTTGTGCAGAACCCATGCGGGAAAAAAACTTCTCAAGTTTCCCAAATTAGTTAATTGAAACCACCCGCATTAAAAATATTTAGAACTAACACTAGTAGAGATTATGTTATTATATTATTATTATATCATTTTTGAAGTTTCACTGCGTAGAAAACGCTTGTAATATGACGTATTAAAAAACGTGTTGCCCTTTGGATTCGAACTATCGCAAATTATTCAGTATTTCTGAAGCTTGGATTTTCCAACCCAAATTGAGCTGCAAACGTTGCAGCTTTCAGCCTTTGCCATTTCAAAAAAAAAAAAAAATAAATAAATAAAATAAAAAGATTTTCCAACCTCTTAGAAGTATAAAATAAACCAAAGATCGGGAACTTCTGCTTGATACTTCTTTTAATAATGTTCAGAAATAAGTCATCTTCGTTTTGCAAAAAAGTTGTCGAAATACAAAGCTTTTATATAGCGAGTAAGGTAATACAATACAAGAACAACTAGCACATTCAAATATCGTATGTACACTCATGTGAGCCTAATGATCTAGTAAGAGTTACATTTATATCTCAAATCTACATTCTTAAATCCCTAAAAAAATGTTCTTTACAATCGTCCATGTCTCAATGCAAAACTGGCTTAGCACTCCTTAGATGTTACAAAATTTCTACAAGAGTCACAACAAGTTCTTTGTTCAGACAAATGGTCCGGAATTTCAAGAAAGCTACTATTTTGCATCAGCAGGTTCCAGCGAAAAAACAGAGCTTGAAGATACGGCTACATTTCGTCAAGGAAAACATGTGCGATTCTTTGATTCAAAATTCCTGAAGTATTTCTCCTAATCACTGCTGGAAAAAAAAATTGTCCACTCGATTAGACTTAAATGAGGCTTATGACAAATCAATGGTGAACATTATATCATAGTACTCGTAATTGGATCTTGTTGAAACAAACAACTACGGTTGCAATTTCATGCTTAGTATTTTTGAACTAGTTCCGAACTAGAATGATAAATATGTTAACAAAGCCACATATACAAGTTATAGCAGTTATTGTTACATGGTAACGGTGGCTTGGAACTAGTTCTAAACTGGATATGGGCGCAGCTTTTTAAAAGTATTCTTAAGCATAACTATTATAATTGTGTAAATTACAGGATTAAAATGGTGTGGACCCAGTTTGGAACCAAATTGGCGATCTATATCAGCCTTTTTTTAAACTAGTTGCATCATATTTGATCATTCGGTTATAGTAGTGAAAATTACAGTATTAGTGTAGTGGGGAACTTTTCCGAAATAGAACATTTTACAAAAGGTTGGTTAATTTGTAAGAGCTATTTGCATTAGGGTTGCCTAGTAATCATCACATGCACGCTTCTTCCCAAATATACTCGCTAAGCATATGTCAACATACTAATATAGTTGTGAAAATTACAGGATTAGTGTGATATGGCATTAGTTCCGAAATAGCACTAGTTCCAAAAGGGCCAGCGAAATAGATTGCGACCTATGGCAACCCCGTTTTAAGTTAGTTAGACCTATTTGCATTAGGGTTGCCTAGTAAACTAGTAATATACTCATTGAAGCATTTGTGAATTGCAGTGGTATGAAACTAGTTCCGAATTAGAATGGTCTGAAAATGGTTTAACAAGCGATTAAATGATATAGGAGTAATAACTCCATGGTAAGGCTGAAGCTTAAAGCCTAGAACTAGTTACGAACAAAAAAGATTTGCTGCAAGGTTGCCAAGCGAACTCAAAATAGACATATGAAAGACTCTTAGTAAATAAACTATGATCAAAGTGAAAGGTTTTTAAATTCAGGGTTTTCCAATCGATCAATTTTTTCTACGACTTAGTTGAACTGTTTGTGACATCTGTATGAAAATTTCACTTTGAAACATCATTAATTTTTTAGATAAATAAACTCTGCGATTTTTACAATGTCTAAATTTATTGAACAAAGAAATTGCATTAAATATTGTTTGCTGATGGCATTTCGGTTGCGGAAACGTTGAGAATGCTGCAGATAACCCTTGTGGATCATACTCTGTCTTCAAGAAATGTTTACAAGTGATCTGACGAGTCTTGAGAAGAATGAGTTATCTAATCCAAAAACCTCGACTGATGGCATCGCAACAAGCAAGTCAAGGAAATGGTGCTTGGATATCGTCAATTAACTATTAGAGACATCGCTGATAGTTTGGGCATATCATTTAGATCGGTGATTGAGAAGAGTTCAATCTCCAATACTTCCAAAAACACTCAATTTTCAATCTCATACTGATTCTTTGTGAGCATTTTCCCAAAAATTTAACAAATAACTTTCCGCAACCTGCTTATTCAACTGACTTGACTCTGCATGACTTCTGGCTATTAAAACCGTTTGGGGGAAGGCTGAATCGCAGAAGGCTCTGAAGGTCATCCCGAAGGAGGACTTTGCCAAGCGTTATGATAACTGGAAAATTCGTTGGCTTTAATGTATAGCAGCGGAAGGGGGAGAAATAGATAGAGATAAATAAACAAAGACTTTGAAAATATAAGAAAGTTCTTTGAAAGCTATAGTATATAAACAAGGCTTACAATAATTTGAAACCAGTTCCAAGCTGAAGGCAAAAACAAAACAATCGACCGGCACAAATAAGCTTTGTTTTAAATATGCATCTTCAGAGTGGTTAAGGACTAGTTCCAAGCTACTATGGTCTGCTGCAGGGTCTTTCAGCTGTCCACACACACACACACAATCGACAACTTTGAGTAGTTGCAAGCAACCAACCAAGCATAACCAACCAATCAACATAAAACAAAGCAGAGGTGATGGGTTGAAGGGGGGAGAAATTGGTCTGTAGGTGGAAATCAAGGGGCAGGGGCAATGGCAACAGCAACTGTATAAAAATTAAGCTCAATTACCAGAAATTTACAACATCAATAAAATAACTGAAGAGTGCTCAACAAAAATCACCACACACACACACACGCAGAGACACACAACCAGAGTAAAAGACAGACGAGAGTTGGTGTGGCATGGAGGAGTTGGAGGTTGATGGTGGTGATGATGTTGGACTGGCTGGGGTATTGGGCCACGTGTATGACATGACTGCCAGTCTGCTCCTGCTTGCTCCTGGTGTAATGTGTGTGTGTGTGTGAGTGTGTGCGTGTGCGTGGGCGTACATACAAACTCATCACCGGATGCTGACATATTGGAACACGTACCGACAACATGCTACACCAAAATTATAGTCACTTCCTTGATTTTGATTTCGAGAACAGGCTGCTGGCGCGTCAAAGGGGCGTTGGGGTTTGAGGCGGCACAACGTTTTGTTCTAGTGGCATGGTGTATGTAACCCAATGTTCTAGTGGCATGTTGCTGTTTGTGGGGCGCAGGACGGGTGTTTGGGTTGCATTGAAAACATAAGCAGCTTGTAAGTGTTGCAAAATATGTTGACTCAACTCATAACACAACGACGGTAGCAACGGCGTCGCTGACAACGTGAACCAGCAGGACGCAGGAGGAGTAAGTGAGGTAAGTGTGTGAGTGAGTGAATGAGTGTGCCATAATAGTGGGTGAGTAGCATAGAAAACAACAGAGATGGCAAAAAAGTAGACACACACCCGACGCGGGCAAGCAGAGGATTTCCTAATGAGTGCTTCATGAATGAATTTCAGCCACAGAATACTAATTCGATGGAAAATTCATTTTTCCACACGATTGGCAATTAAAAGAGATTTTCTACCACACACACACACACACACACGAGCAGCAACAGCGACACCAACACCAATGCATATATATATATATATACATAGTACATATAGCCAAACCCCGGGAGAAAGCGTATTGCTTTTGTGTAGTCATTGAGTGAATTGACAGGCGTAGAGAGCAGCGGGTGAATTGGTTGTCTGGACGGACTCCAATGGTTGCTTTGTTAGTTGACTCGGTATATTGGCAACGTGTGTGGGTGCTGGTGCAACCAACTTGCGGCCAACTGCTGTGTTAAAGCCAAGTTGTCAATGTGACAGCAATCGAGAGCCAGCGACAAGCGTTGACATATTTAACAAAGCGGCGTGGGAAACCGATACTCCAGCTCCGGCTGCAGCTTCTGCCCCTGCTACACTCTCGCTCACTGTCTGTGCTACGTAGGGCACAAAGTTGCTGCACTCACTCATTGCAATGGCTAATCACTTTAATTGCTTGTCCCACAGTATGTTGGCCAATAAAGTCTAGCAAGCTAACGTGGAGCGAGCTGGTAGTGGTTGGTTGCCGGTTGCCCGTTGCCAGTTGCCGGTTGCCACTTGGCAGTTGCAAGTTGCCAATCAGCACAGCACGCACAGCCAAAGGCAGAAAAAGAAATAAATGAAATAAGCTTTTGAAATATAATAATAAAAATAATAATGCAAGAACTAAAAAGTACACGATAAAACTATGAAAAACAATAGATCTCAAAGAGAAAGACCAAGCGAAATAAAGTAATCCAAGCAGACGGCATTGGGGTGAAGCAGACGACAAAGTGAGTACACTGTGGGAAAAATAAGCGAGCAGATCGAATACAATTTTATTGTTCAGACAGACTTAGTTAAAATTCATTTAAGCTTGTTAAAAATAGTTTAAATTAGGTACAAATACTAAAAGTACCTAACAGGGTAAGGCACGAAAAAGTTTCTCTAACTATTTTTAACAAAGAAATTTTTTTAATGTACTCCTGTGTCCAAAAACTATTCGGAATTTTTCGATTTAAATTACGTGGATAATATTTTCGTTGAAGACGAAGAGCGCCCTGCCTGACCATTGACCTCAACTGCTCATATCCAAAAAGTAAAAGAATTAGTGCTTGAAAACCGTCGATTAACTCTTAGAGACACTGTTGATGAAATTGGTAAATCAAAAGGATCAATTAATACAAGTTTGAAAGATGTTTTGGACCTCAAATGTGTCAAGTCTCGATTGGTACCAAAAAGGCTGAATTTTCTCGAAAAACAAAGTCGTGTTGATGTGTGTGAAACAATGCTCTCGGACTATCAGGCGGTTTATAAACGCATTATTACGGGAGAAGAGACGTGCTTACGACCCCAAAACAACCGACCAATTGAGTGAATATCGTACCAAAGTTGAGGCAAGACCGAAAAGACCGCGTCAAAGTCGCTCAAAAATCAAAGTTGATGTTGACTGTCTTCTTCGATTTTCGTGGTGTAGTGCAATTTGAATTCCTTCCGCCTGGTCAAACTGTCAACAAGGAATACTATTTGAGTATTGAAGCCGGATTTGTCTTTCCATAAACTCTTGGTTTTTACTCCACGATAATGCGCCATCTCACACTGCACTGATTCTTCATGACTTTTTCGCCAAAAATGCTACCAATATCGTTCCGCAGCCTCCTTATTCACCTGTTTTGGCTCCGTGTGACTTCTGGCTATTTCCAAAACTCAAAAGACCACTTCGAAGAAACCGTTTTGAGTCGATTAAAGACATTCAACGTGAATCGGCGCGCGCTCTGAATGCTATACCGGAAGAAGACTTTTTGGCATGCTTCGAGGACTGGAAAAAGCGGTGGCATAAGGTTATTATATGGGGAACGGACTATTTTGAAGGGGACGAAATTGATTTCGAAGAATAAATAAAGATTTTTTCATTAATAAAAAATCCCATCCAGTTTTTTAAGCAAATTACTTAAGAATATATTTTTTTACCCATCTAATTTTTTTTATATTTTTCTATTAAATTAGTATATTCAATTTTGAATTCTTCACATTTTTTAATTGTGTAATTTTCTTGTTTTAAGATCTGATCTTACTGTTACTCGTGATATTTTTTAATTTTGTAATTTTCTTGTTTTAAGAACGGATCATTTATTCCTACTCGTGATCAGTGGCGGATTTATCGTACCAGGCAATATAGGCTGAAGCCTAGGGCGGCAGTATTAAGGGGCGGCAACAATTTGAGTCACCTGAATTAAAAGAAAAACAAATTTACTGAAGAATTCGATCAATATAAAGAGAAATCTCTCTCTATTTCCACAATTCAGGAATACAAAGCACTCAGGCAGCGTGCAAGGAATCAGAATCTACAACCTGGTGAAAATAGAGACAATAGCATCCAATTTAGTGGCCGTGTCAACTTTCGTGTCAACACATTCAACATTATCTTGGACCGTATTTTGACAGAATTGACACGAAGACTAAAGGCATTTAAAAAAATCTATTGGAAATTTCCTCTCATCAGTGATATGAAACATGTGAGCAATCCACCATATTGAGCAACTACTACACGCAAGATCTTGAGCAAAATTTGAAAAATGAAATGGTCTTTTTCAAGGCATACTGCATCGAAAAGAACATTTCAAATTATTATCCGCTGGAGCTGTTGAAAATGCTGAGACAGGATTATCGGCAGATCTCTTACCCTAATGTTGAAATTGCGTTGCGGAAGTTTGTCCTCTTTCCTCTTTCGAATTGTAGCGCAGAAAGATCGTTTTCTGTTTTAAAACGCGTGAAAAACTATCTCAGATCTTCATTGAGCGAAAACAAACTGAATGCTTTTGCGTTGTTAACGATAGAGTCAAATTTGTTTCTATCCATCGATTGTGAAGATATCATTTGCGAATTAGCAGTGTTTGAAAAAGGGTTTTTCTTGAATACCTTATTCGTGCCGATGTCGAATTTGTTAATTTCGTTGTGTGTTTCATTAATAACGAACTTTTTTGTTTATTTATTTTATCTTTTTTTTTTTGTGAAAAATGGGCGGCTAATGTTGCCAATGGCAAATATTTAAATCCGCCACTGCTCGTGATGGTACTTAATATGGCAAAATCTTATTTTCCAACTTTTTTTTGAAAATTTGTAATCCATCATATTTTTAAAAATTTTTATTAACGATTGTTAATAATTAAATATGCAATTAAAAGTTCATTTTTTAAAACTCTTCAGCCTATTCGAGAAAAGTATTTTAACTTTTATTTTATTCTAACTATTAAATATTAGACGATTGATATCATATACTAGATCCTAGATTCCCCATTGTTTCTAAATAACAACCTAGTCTGCTTATTGTTATATTAATTTAGCTCATTGAAGTAAAGCCAATCATGTGATTATTTTTTAAGATTTTTTTAAATGTCTTTTTGATAGATTACAAATAAACATATTTATAAAACAAAAAACCTATTGAATATTTTTGAACAAAGTTCTTTAAAAAAATTTTTTTTAGTCCATCCATTTATTTTAATATTTTCATATTAAGTATTTCAATTTTTTCAATCACAATTTTTTAATTATCTTGTTCTGTTTCCCTAGAAATGGTTATTTCTTCATTTTTCATTCATTCATTCAAAATAGGCGGTAAAGTTTAAATTCTTAAAAAATTGGTAAATTTTTTAATCTATTCCGGTTGAAGGATATAAGCGTTAATAAGCTTATAATATTTATAATATTACTTCATTTCTTGAAAAAAGGATATGCCAAAATAAGCTTATAGTGAATACAATATTACTTAATTTCTTTAAAAAAAATATTATTTTTATCAACCCTCTTTTTAATTCTTAATATTTTTTTATCTAGTATATTATTTTTTTAATCAATTAATTTTTGTCGATATCTGAACGTTTT